>CM064504.1:17254346-17439273 GCA_032716605.1 Paralithodes platypus
TGCACTTACAGTAGGCCTATTTATTAGCATGCCCAAGAAAAGTACCGGTAGGCCTATATGGTATTTAACCCCTTCAGTACCGGTAGGCCTATATGGTATTTAACCCCTTCAGTACCGGTAGGCCTATATGGTATTTAACCCCTTCAGTACCGGTAGGCCTATATGGTATTTAACCCCTTCAGTAACGGTAGGCCTATATGGTATTTAACCCCTTCAGTACCGGTAGGCCTATATGGTATTTAACCCCTTCAGTACCGGTAGGCCTATATGGTATTTAACCCCTTCAGTACCGGTAGGCCTATATGGTATTTAACCCCTTCAGGCTTATGGCGCCTTTGGACAGTTTATACTATACAGACTAACAACACACCTAACAAAGCCACTCCAACAGTTTCCTGTCTCTCCAACTCCCTCTCTACACTCTTCAGAAAAATAGGAAAAGTAGAGTGTAGCTACGAGGTGCCGTTGTAAAGACTTATCCCTCAATACATTCACCTGACCACCTGACTGGCTATTACTAGACGATTTAATTCAGATTAGGAAGCGTATATGAAAGTCAGAGGGTTAGTTGAGACAGTCTTTACCCTTATAATTCCCACAGATCCTTCCTAAACTGTATAAAATCGTCTATTGAGAGCCAGAATAAACTGTCAGATTGCGTCACGATCTTCAAAGGGTTATATTTAAAAATACAGATAAATTAGTGTTCGATAATTTAAGCACATTTGTAGAACGGTTTGTTCTATTTGTCTGTATGTTTGTTGTCCCATTTAGCCTAAGGGGAGATTATCACGCAAGAGTGTTTTTTCTGGAGCCCCCTTTTCTCACATGATTAACCCCATCAGGTTTGAGATTTTAAGACGTTCGCCACATTGGTTTGGCTATTTTAAGACCTTTAGTCTCATTTCTGTCAAATTAAGACATTTCGTGCCATTTCAGTTTCGATTGTTCCCGGTGAGCGATAGCGAGCCTGTAATTTTGAAAGGAACCGGCCTTAGGCTGGATATTTTTCTACCCCACAAAAATAAATGTACACATTGTTTATTATTATTATTTTGTGTTTAAAACCCTTAATGGTAGGGAACAATCTAAAAGCCTCCCTTATGTTTGGATCTCTCTCTCTCTCTCTCCTCTCTCTCTCTCTCTCTCTCCTCTCTCTCTTCTCTCTCTCTCTCTCTCTCTCTCTCTCTCTCTCTCTCTCTCTCTCTCTCTCTCTCCCTCTCTCTCTCTCTCTCTCTCTCTCTCTCTCTCTATCTCTCCTCTCTCTCTCCTCTCTCTCTCTCTCTCTCTCTCTCTCTCTCTCTCTCTCTCCTCTCTCTCTCTCTACACCTCTCTCTCTCTCTCTCTCTCTCTTCTCTCCTCTCTCTCTCTCTCTATCTCTCTCTCTATCCTCTCTCTTCTCTCTCTCTCTCTCTCTCTCTCTCTCTCTCTCTCTCTCTCTCTCTCTCTCTCTCTCTCTCTCTCTTCTCTCTTCTCTCTCTCTCTCTCTCTCTCTCTCTCCAATTCTAAGTTGCTGGAACTTTCCATGCTCAAAAACCGAAACATATATTTAATATATAATGTTATGCTGTCATTCAATTTATCATGATTCTAAAGCATGCAAGTAAATATTCATCATCTATTCCTTACTACCTATTTTTGTATTTGCTTAATGTCAATATTGCCTTGCATTCTTTGTATAATTATGGAGGTAATGAGAATCAATTTTAACAAAGTATTCATCCTTTATGTTATGTCTATGTTTAAGAACACAGTCTATGATCAATAATATATACAGTATATATACACACACACACACACACACACACACAAATGAAGCGTATAGAAGATGAAAACAGTGGTAGGGAATTACAGAGGGATTTGGATAGGATAGATCAATGGAGCAAGAAGTGGAAAATGGAATTTAACACAAATAAATGTCATGTAGTGGAAATGGGAGTAAGTAAAAGAAGGCCTCATACGGAATATAAGTTAGGAGAAAACACTATTAACATCAGAGAAAGAAAAGGACTTAGGGATAACTGTTAGGAGTGATCTTTCACCTGAGAATCATATTAATAAGATAGTGGGAGAAACATATGGACTGCTAAACAGAATAAAAATAGCCTTTAACTATATAAACGAGGAGATGCTGGAGAAAATAATAAAAACATTGGTGAGACCAAGACTGGAGTATGCGGCAGTGGTGTGGGCACCACATCTAAAAAAGCATATAAAGAAGCTGGAGAAGGTTCAGAGAGCTGCAACTAGGATGATACCAGAACTGAGAGAATTACCATATGAGGAGAGATTAAAGAAATTAGATTTACCATCTCTAATGGATAGGAGGGAGAGAGGCGATATGATTATGATGTACAAATGTGTGAGAGGACTCGAAAAAGGTGGACAAGAAGGGTTATATTGTGAAAGATAATGGTAGAACTAGGGGGCATAGATATAAACTAATGAAAGGAAGATGTAAAGGAGATGTGAGAAAGTATAGTTTCCCTTACAGAAGTATAAGTAAGTGGAATCAGTTGGAAGAGGAAGTGGTGTGTGCCAAAAACATTCATATTTTTAAGGCAAAGTTAGATAATTGTAACTCAGGAAGCGGGACAATACGAGCCTAAAAAGCTCAACTCCTGTATACTACAAATAGGTAAATACAAATAGGTAAATACACGAGTTTAATGTAACAGTATCTACTCAATTTGTTCGAATACTCGTCCGACTGGCTCAGTTGATAGCGTGCCTGATTCCCATCTTGAAGGTCTCGCGTTCAATCCCCGCTCAGATTGAAAAGTTTTTCTGGGACATAGCCGGCGGTTACCATCTCCCCATGAGCATGGGGGATGGGTAATGGTCTCTGGTAGACTAAAGAAGGCCAAACGCTTGTGAATCCTTGAAGGAGGAGATACGGGCGCTATATAAGTAAACAAAATATTATTATTATTATTACTCTGTATAATTACTCTGTACAAAATAAACTCCAAAAAACTCTACAAGTACAAAGTAGATGTCTAAAATAATATAATATTGAAAGGTAGGGGTGCCACACCTTTCAATAATTCTATTAGATTAGATAAGACTCTAGTAACAATAACTATATTAACTTCTGGGTGGCCAGAAATAATTAGTTGTCAGTACTTAGTTCTGATTGCACTCTATATAAGTAGTTATGAACTCAAGTGGCAGAGGGGACGCCAACAATGAATCCTTAATCACTTATGTATGTAGATATATGTATTAATCACAGGTCTCTATATTAACCGGCGGGTTGCCACGATTAATAAAGATCCAGGAAAATAATATATCAATTTCACTGATGTTATGAAGACTTCGGGGTGCCGGCCGTCTATCAGCAATCTGGTTGGCGAGTAGAAACAGTCTTCAAGCAGAGCGGGGTGCCGTTCGTCAAAAAGCAATATTTGCACTTCAGCCGCTCTCCTCCTCTCGGGGTTTATATAGCAGGGTGGCCCGGTGTTGCCGGGGCCGGGGGCTGATGATTTTTGTCATTGCTGGGTTGCTTAGTCCAGGGCAGGGAAAACTTCGTCTGCTAGGGGTAACCCCACAGGGGCTTACTTCAGGGGGGCGTAGAGGAGGCGGATGCATAACTTGCGGGGCTGGAGCCAACAGGCTCTTCTAGTTGGCAAGATGGTGGAGGATGCTGGAGGCGGGTCTTGCCTTGGCTGGGGGGGGCGGCTGTGCAGGGGCTGTGGAGTTAGTGTCTGGTAATTTGGCCCCTCGTTCCCAATGCTCTGGATTAGATAACAGCGTTAGTTCACACACCGGACATATAAGAATAAAATAATAGCAAGTGTGGCAAGAGACCCCTGTCGTGTTTTGTTGTTCACGGAGCTGGGGGCGGAGCACCTCGCCCAGAAGGGTCACCTGGCTAATTGCCTGACTTTTTATAAGTAGTTACTTTTAAGGTAGGAAAGGAGAGGGGAAAAGCAAGTGAACCGTTCTCTCGTACCTGTAGGCCTTGGCGATATGAAATGACAAGTCCTGTAATATCTCAGCTGTGCCTGCACGTGTATACAGGTCGTTGCTAACCACGGGTGCCCTAGTGGTCCCGTATGTCGGGGTCGAGGAGGGGGGCGAAGCAGGTGTCCCTCAATGACCTTACAGGGCTCAGCAGTTGGGTCTCCGAGTTAATTGGTTTGTTGTTGCCGGGCCACCTGGGTCAGGCTGGAAATACCCAAATAGGCTACATGTGGACAAGGTGAGAGAAATCAAGAGCGAGGAAAAAATACAGACAAGATAGTGGTCAACAAAGTAGGGCATGCGTAATCAGGCGGAAGTGCAATTATCATTATCATGGTGATAGACTGGGTTGGTCACGCACCTGAGGCAAACACGCGACGCAAGGCATTGGCGCTTGCGTTATGTGGTCAGATCATCGTCTATTCATGCACAGCTGGCACACCGCCTGGTTGCAACGGAAAAAGGATAGAATCATGTGAACTGTAGTCCGAGAAGGTAGTGTCTGACGAGGCGTGTGGAAGGAAACTAGAAAGAAAAAGGCATGCTGGATTATGTAACATAAAAGTTAGGGGAAAAATACCGCGTGAGGTTATGGTTTTCTTACTAGTCTAAGGTTAGTAGGTTAGTCAGTATGCTGGGTTAGTATGTCAACAAGAGAAACAACAAAATAGGTAATGGTATAAGTCAACACAATAACTGGCATGGTTTACATACTTATACCCTCATAATATAGAGAGATAAGAGGTGTCTTCCCTTCTTACCTTTCTCTCAGGGGGTTGTCATAGTTAAAGGTATACATATCAATTAATCAGTAATACATGGTTTGCAGCTATGTCGTCTGTGGCGGTTGTACTTAAGTTATAGCTGTAGCCAAACGCACGTGAAATTAATACAATGGTAATTACAACAGTCACAGTGAACATGCACACGACGCGGGCATTATAGCTTACGTCATCAAAAAGGGTATGGGGTTTACATCATTAAATACATACTTAGTTGGGGGTTCCAGAAATGGCATGGAGGAAAGAAATGTGGTTTGTAGACTAGAAGACTGAGTTAAAAGAGACGTGTACATGTGGAGTGGGGCGGAGAGGTTTGGTCTAGAAAGGTTGGGAATACACAACCTTTGAGAAGGGTTGGGAATACACAACCCTTCGGGAGGCTGGAGGTTGGTGCCTGTGGTCGGCCATTTTGGGGTGAGTTGTCCCCGCAGTTAATTGAGGGTTAAATCCTCCTGGGCCGGGAATGGTGATTTTGGCTCGGGGATTTCTGTGGTGGTGCGGGGCCGCACGCTCTCCTGTCATCCTGGGTGAGTGTCCGTGTGTCTAACTCGACCATGTTTCTCTCTGTGGTGTCGTGGTGGTGGTGTGTGTGTCTTGATTTTCTGCCTGTTTCTCTTCGTCTGTCGTCACTCTTTTCAGTCTGCTTGTTTCTGTGGGGGTGGCTTGAGGTTGTCGTTGGTGGTCGGCCATTTTGGGGTGAGTTGTCCTGGCTGGCTGATGAGGTAGTAACTTCCTTGTGCTGAGGGTGGTGACCTTGGGTTGGGGATTATCTCGAAGGGGAGGGGTTGTTCGTTTCCCTTCCGTCTCGGTTGGGTGTTTGTGTGTCTCCTCTGGTCTGGTTTCCGTATTTTGGTTTTGTGTTGTTTCATGGGGGCTCCTGACGTCTTCTCGTTTCTCCTGTATTTCAAAAACCGAACCTCAAATTAAAACCGAACTTCAAATTAAAACAACTTCAAATTAAATATAAGGGCAAAGGGGAAAGAGGAGTGTGTGGTAACCACCGAGGAATATGTCTTCTAAGCGTAGTAGGGAAGGTATACAGTAGGGTAGTGATTGAGAGAGTGAGAGTGAGAACGGAGAAATGGATAGGCGACGAGCAGGGAGGTTTTAGGAAGGGAAGAGGATGTGTAGATCAGATTTTTACCCTGAATTGTGTTGTGGAGAAGTATCTGGAGAAGAAACAAAAGGTGTATGTTGCCTTTATGGACTTGGAGAAGGCCTATGACAGAGTGGATAGAGAAGGTTTGTGGAAAGTACTTAGAATATACGGAGTAGAGGGCAAGTTGCTGAAAGCAGTGAAGAGCATGTATGAGGGTGCAAAGGCGGCAGTACGTGTGGAGAGTGAGCAGAGCGAGTTCTTTGACCTGAATGTTGGTTTGAAACAGGGGTGTGTGATGTCCCCGTGGTTGTTTACTGTATATATGGATGGAGTTATGAAAGAAATACTATCAAGAGCAGTGGATGTTGGTGTATCGCTGAAAAGGGAGGGAATTGAGTGGAAGCTACCTATACTGCTGTTTGCGGATGATACAGTTCTGATGAGTGATAATGAATGGGAGTTGCAGGATCTGGTAAATGAGTTTGGAACAGTGTGCGAAAAACGGAATTTGAAGGTAAATACGGGGAAGAGCAAGGTTATGGTCTTCGAAAGGGGTGAAGTCACAGAGTGTGAGGTGAAGCTGAACGGTCAGGCTATGGAGATCGTCAACTCTTAAGTATCTGGGCAGTGTGTTGAGTAAAGATGGGACTATGGATGAAGAGGTGCGGGAGAGGGTACAACAGGGGAAGAGGGTTGTAGGAACGCTAAAAGCAGTAACAAGAAATAGGGTGGTCAGTATGGAAGTGAAGAAGTCCTTGCATGACAGTGTGGTAATCCCGACACTGACTTACGGAAGCGAAGCATGGACGTTGGTTGAGAGACTCAGACCAAGAGTGAGAGCAGTGGAAATGAATTACTTAAGGAGTGCGTGCGGAGTTACATGGAGGGATAGACAGACTAATGAGGAAGTAAGAAGGAGGTGTGGTGTGGAGGTAGATGTGCTGGAAAGTGTGAAAAGGAACAACTTGAGATGGTTCGGCCATATGGAACGTATGGAAAGCGAGAGAATGACTAAGAGGGTGTACGAGAGCGAGGTGGAGGGACAGAGGGGGAGAGGTAGACCGAATATGAGGTGGAAGGATGGAGTGAGGAACTACATGAACGAAGGCGGTGCTGGTTGGGGGGAGGGGCGTCGACTGACTGGGGACAGAGGTGCATGGGGGCGGTTCGTTCGTGGCCACCCCTTCGGGGAACACGGCGTCAGGCAATAGATAGATAGATAGAAATTAAAATTAATGAATTTCAAATTAAAATAAATGAATTTCAAAATAAAACAACTGAATTTTGAATTAAAACAACTGAATTTCAAATTAAAACAACTGAACTTCAAATTAGGAGAAATTAATTTCAAATTAAAATAAATTAATTTAAAATTAAAATAAATTAATTTAAAATTAAAACTGAATTTCAAATGAAAACACTGAAATTAACCCTCCAGCCCCGGGGGCTATAGCTCGCGACTGTGCTGCGGTACCGGGTGTTTTGACGATCTTTGGGCTATGTTAACTCCTCTGTAAGTCAATGAATATGGCATGTAATGTTGTGAATAAAAAAGAATAATGTTCCACAAACCTTCCTCTGTCGAATGGCGTTGCGTAGAGGTCTCTAGCCCCTCTGGTTGCATAATGGTGAGCGCGGGAAGACGAGTGCTTTTCGGCGGCAAATTCTTCCCGCGTTCGGACGCGTCGCCCCGGCCATGGCTACGACGCACCTAGCCGCTCGTCGCGCCAAAGTATTTATCTCCCTTAGACGATTTTAGTGTTTGATATTGAGAATGTGATGTTTATTTGATATTTTTATAGTTATTTTGAGGCCAATTATATAAAGTATGTTTATTAGGGTATCACTGTCACTGATATTGCTAATTTTCACTCGATACCGTACATTTTATTAGTAATTTAGGTAGGTTATTGTTGTATTAGGCACTGATTATTCGTTATCACAGGTGTTTATTATACTTTGGCCATCAAATATTAGGTCTTGTGTCACTTTCACTTTGACAAATATGCTTTAGAGAGTGTCACTGTCACTGATAATGCTCATTTTCACTCGATACCGTACATTTTATTAGTAATTGAGGTAGGTTATTATTGTATTAGGCACTGATTATTCGTTATCACAGGTGTTTATTATACTTTGGCCATCAAATATTAGGTCTTGTGTCACTTTCACTTTGACAAATATGCTTTAGAGAGTGTCACTGTCACTGATAATGCTCATTTTCACTCGATACCGTACATTTTATTAGTAATTGAGGTAGGTTATTGTTGTATTAGGCACTGATTATTCGTTATCACAGGTGTTTATTATACTTTGGCCATCAAATATTAGGTCTTGTGTCACTTTCACTTTGACAAATATGCTTTAGAGAGTGTCACTGTCACTGATAATGCTCATTTTCACTCGATACCGTACATTTTATTAGTAATTGAGGTAGGTTATTGTTGTATTAGGCACTGATTATTCGTTATCACAGGTGTTTATTATACTTTGGCCATCAAATATTAGGTCTTGTGTCACTTTCACTTTGACAAATATGCTTTAGAGAGTGTCACTGTCACTGATAATGCTCATTTTCACTCGATACCGTACATTTTATTAGTAATTGAGGTAGGTTATTGTTGTATTAGGCACTGATTATTCGTTATCACAGGTGTTATTATACTTTGGCCATCAAATATTAGGTCTTGTGTCACTTTCACTTAGTTATATGATTTGTAAACTTTTTATATACAATTTATTGTCTTTTTTCACTGATTTATATATTTCTATAGGTTCTAATCATATGAATGTCACTTGGTATATACATATGTGTCACTTTCACATATTATTATGGTGTAATTGTATTTGTATCAATTTACTCATAATACATGACTTTTGTATTACAATAAATTGGTTTTCTTCCACTTTTTGCCTATATATAATTATAGTGTACATATTGTCATTTTATTTGGCAATTTCAGTATGATTATTAGAACTCCAGCTTGGAGTGGTAATCAAAGAAGCACTCTAAAGCACAGAGTGCCACCTTGCACTCCACACACTCCATGGTTGACTTTTTACCTGACCTCGGCCTCACCCTGCTGTTGTAGCAGACATGGCACCGCTTCTGCTGCGTTCTTCCTGATTCATTCTGAGGCAGGGAACCAAGCCTGTGCCTAATCAAGTATTGAGCACACTGCAAGCGGTCAATAACGGCGGGCCCAGGATGTGCCACTGCTCTCTGTGGCGTAGCATACTTCTCCAGGAGCTCCGTCAACACCTGCTTTTGGAACCTCCGCAGGCTATTGAACTTCATGGGTGTGTTCACATTCCGAAGCTTGTATATATTGTAGGCATTCAGAACTGACATGTCCACCATATGCAGAAAGAACTTTTTGTACCATCTGCACGAGGTACGCAGGCAGTCAATGAAGCCTATCTGCATGTCGGACTTGTCCACCAGCCTCATGTTGATGTTGTAGTCCAGGACAGCATCGGGCTTGGTCACCCTGGCCTGGGTGCGGCGATCCACCTTGCCAGTCTCCACCATTTCCCCCTTGTGGATGGTGGTCAGGAGGTTGACCTTCCGCTGGTCATGCCAGTGGATAGCCAGAATGGGCCCCGACTTCTTCTTGAACACATCACCTTTTTTGGTCTTTGGAGGGAAAGGTGGCATGCCCTTCCTTTTCCCTCGTACTGTGCCTACAGTCCCCGTCTTGCGCTCATGCAGGTACTGTGAGAGAGTGGGGGACGTGTAATAATTGTCCGTGTAGAGGACGTTTTTCTTATGAAAGTAGCGGTCCATCATGGCTTGCACCACTGCTCCGCCAAAGCCAATGAGGGGGTCCACAAGCAAGTCCCCTTCCTTCCCGCTGTAGACCAGGAAGTCCAGGACATAGCCAGTTTGGCAGTCGCACAGCACAAAGAATTTTATGCCAAAGCGATGTCTTTTTGAGGGGATGTACTGCCGGAAGCTGAGTTTTCCCCGGAACAGCACAAGAGACTCGTCAATGACGACCTTGCGGAAGGGCTTGAAGTAGGAGGTGAAGCGTTCTCGCATCATCTCGTACAACGTCCTAATCTTCCACAGCTTGTCACCGAGGTGGACGTCGGTGTTGGTGACAAGATGGAGCGCTGCGAGGATATCAAGGTACCGGTCGCGAGACATATATTTCCCGAAGGCAGGGGTGGATATCAGATCATTGGTGATCCAATAGTCAGGCAACCTATGCTTCTTGACATGAGGCATTAGCATGGTGAGTGCCAGGAACACCATGAACTCTTTATGAGTCACTGGGGTCCACTGCCTCATGTGGCCCTTGGTCACCTTGCCCAAAAAGTGGACCTGGAATTGGTGCTGCTTATTTGTCTCTTTGACAACATAGCCTACCACCTCCTCATCAAAGAAGGCCTCAAATAGTTTGTGTGGTGGAGCATTGGGGCCTGCAGGAAAATTGGGGGTAATGCCTGAACCCTCCAGTACCTCATCAAAAGCTGGCACATCAGGGTTGTATCCATCCCCATCAACTACGTCTTGCCACTGAAAAACGTAGAATGGGTCTTGTCTACGCTGACGAGGAGCTCCAGCTGGTGGCCCAGCACGCCCACGGCCAACTCGGGAGGCGCGCGCCCTAGGGCGGCGAGGGCGCGGCGGCCAGCACGACGGGCAGCACGACGCCGGGCCAAGCGGATGGGTCGAGGGTCGTCGATGTCCATATAGTCATCGTCAGAGTGGTCATCTTGCCCTGACGGTGGATCTATGTAATCATGGCCAGAGTCTTCAGAGAGGTGCCCTTCATCATCAATGGCCCCCACATAATCTGGCGGGGAACCAGTGATGCGTGGGCGGCGTGCGGGTGGGCGAGGTGGGGAAGGAGTGGCAGGTGAGGCTGTGTCCCCCCGAGGTCCTGGGCTCCTTGGCCTGCGACGAGTGACAGAAAGCAATGTTTCACTGTCACTAGGCCCAGGTATTGGTGATGCGAGCTCAAAGACTTCTTCAGGAAGACATGTTGAAGGCGGGAGAGGTGGGGAGGACCGTGGAGAAAGTTGCGGGGGCGTATGGCTGGGGCCGGCAGGAGTGGACGCCGCGGGAGCCTCGAACAAAACTCTCTTATTTTTCTTAATTTTTTTGGTATATTTCCTGCCTTTCCCCTTTTCGGCAGCAGTATGTCTCCTGTCGGGGGACCTAGGAGGCAAATAGGCCGAAAGTGGGGGGTCCTCAACCCTTGGCAGTGGTGGGGGTGGTGGAGAAGAATGCGGGGCATCCGGGTCATCTTGGGTGGCGTGGGTAGATAAGGGAGACAATGGCGGGCGAGAAGGGTCACCACGCTCACCCTCACTCACAGCCTCATCCTCACCAATTATTTTGGCTTGTTCCCTAGCTGCCGCGGCCGCCTTCTCAAGTATTTCTGCTTATATAAGTGTAGCTTGAAAGGCGATTTACCTGGGGAAGGGCTTGGCGTCGTGTCACTTATGCGAAATTTGGTGAGTGACCTTGAACTCTCCCACTCACTCACTCTCTCAAGTTCACTGTCTTTAGGTAAACCAGCTTCCTCAACAACTGGTACATCACCTTCATCACTCTCATCACTGTCATGTTCTCTCGCAATCCCAGGAATTGCTCTTCTTTCTCACTCTCATGGCCATAATCACTCGACTTATAATTACTGGAGACGTCACTGACTATATCATCAACAATATACTTGGCATCAGCACGCTCATATAGTCTCAATGTCGTCTCAATACCTCCGGGAGATAACACATTTAGGCGATGGCGTCAGGGTAAGGCGCGACGAACTAGCACGGGCGTCGTAGGAAGCACGGTATCGGACACAGCGGAATCACTATTTGGCGTACTGTCCATGATGGCGTCGGGGTAGATACTGTTGCTGTGGCGTAGTTTACGCCTGGTGGCGCCACCTACCCTCCCACGATACCAAAAATTTACGCGCGGCATTCGAAAGCACTCACGCAAGCAATGGGCGTTCAAGAGCCCTTCCGGGTTGCGCGGGCCGAGTTTGTTATGGGCGTTCAAGAGCCCTTCCGGGGTGGAGGGGTTAAAATTAAAATAAATGAATTTCAAATTAAAATTAATTAATTCTGAATTAAAACAACTGAATTTCAAATTATAATTATTGAATTTCAAATTAAAAGAAATTAATTTTAAATTAATATAAATTAATTCCGAATTAAAACAACTGAATTTCAAATTATAACAACTGAATTTCAAATAATAATTAATGAATTTCAAATTAACCCTCTCACATCCTGACACAATTTTTGAGCCTATTAGGGATACTTTAAAGCCTTTGTTACCATCAGGGGTATTTATAAACCTTTAGTTTATTTACTTCAACCTCTGCAGTTGTCTTTGAGTTAGCTGTGGGCAGAAAACTAATTTTGGAGAGATAATTATAAGAGTGAGAGTAATCTATTTCTTATTGCTAATCTGGCAACCTCTGCGTCATAAGGATGTGAGAGGGTTAAAAGAAATTTATTTCAAATAAAAAGAAATTAATTTCAAATGAAAACAAAAAACCAAATTAAAAAATTAATTTCAAATTAAAAGAAATTAATTTCAAATGAAAAGAAATTAATTTCAAATTAAAACAACTAAATTTCATATTAAAATAAATTAATTTCAAGTGAAGATAAATGAATTGTTTATGTGTGTTCATTGTTTTCTGTTGTGTTTTGTGTTGCAGACGGTGGAGGCATTGGATATTTGGAGACATTTGTCTACCATGTTCGTGCTCACAGTGATGTCAGTTTCATTAGCAAACCTGGCAGCAATTTCCTTCAGTGAGATAACTGGGTTTTCCTGCACATAATATATCATCTTGTCAACGTGCTCTTGGCGAACTTTTGCCTGACGAAAACCACCGCGCTTCTTTGCAGGTTCAGAGAATGACTAAGAGTGTACATGAGTGAAGTAGAGGGACAGAGGGACAGATAGACCGAGAAATGTGGAAGGATGGAGTTAAGAAGTACAGTATTCGTATTAGGCCTCCCGAATTCCTGCCAAATTTTTATTTTTGCCTCATATGAGGCCTCCCGGATTCCGAGGGTTAAAAGTCATAAGACACAACTTAACTCTATCCTAGCTTTAACTGGCAACCAGTGCAACTCTATCAAATATGAAGAAGTGGGGGTTCTTGGAGGTAGATCAAATATGAGCCTCGCTGTTCTATTTAGTATGGACTGAACTTTTTGTAGCAAGTAATTAGGAAGGCCAACCAATAAGGCATTACAATATTCCACACGCGATAGGACAATTGAGTGAACCAATGTTAGAAGGCAGCGCTTGTTAACCCGGTGAGACCCAGCGTCGCACGTGTTGCGTCGGCAGTCTTTGATCACCAACTCCCAGCGACGCATCACGTGCGTCCGACATATAAAAAACACTTACGTGGCTCGTAAGGTAGGAAATGGCGGGAGAATAGGAGGGGGAGGTACCGTAGTGTGTGTGGGAGCCGGGCCAGTAGGTGTGAGCGGGCCGAGACAGCCGCGCGGCTGGTGGTGGCGGGCTTAGTGGGGATAGTTTACACCCCTAGTTCACCGCCACTTTGAACCTTCATTACTCCGGTCGTATGGGAGCTAGAGGCTTGAGATTTATGTGAGATACTCCTTAGGATGTATGCCGTACAATGCCATACTCAGTTTTTACCCTAGTGCTCCCGGGTGGGTGGTCATGCGGGGGAGACGAACTATTGAAACCCCCCCCCCTGCCCCCAAATGACCGAAATGAGTTTTGTTTTATTTTTGTCTTCATTTCTCACCATTCACTTCCATTTTGGCTCAACAAATTTTTTTGAGGCTACCCCCCCCCCCCCCCCCCAAAATGTCAGAGGTGATTTTTTTTTTTTTTTTTCATTTCTCATCCTTGTCTTCCATTTTAGCAAAAAAAAAAAAATAAGTGAAAATGGCTTGGGACTGGGGTGAACAAAATATTATAACTAGCCGGGGCTCAACGGGTTAAGAAACCGTCGTCTCACTGACGGTTCAATTTAGTTCAATTTAGAGTTAAAGTATACTCCAAGGTTTCGCACTGAGCTTACTGGGTGAAGTTGAGAACCTCCTATATCCAGAGTCACTACCTTTTCAGCATCATTTCCCCTTCTGTTTCCATGAATGATAATGATCTCTGTTTTGTTCTCATTCAGTTTGAGTTTCCGCTTTGCCATCCAGATCTTAATGTCAGACAATAAAGATTCCATTTTGGTCTTGGTATCATTAATGTTTTCTATCTTCACATACAGCTGAGTGTCATCAGTGTAAAATTGATAGGCAACACCATGAGCATCTAGCAAGGATGCCAAGCTGCTAGTGTAAACTAAAAAGAGGATCAGTCCCAGAACCGATCCCTGAGGAACTCCAAACAACAGGGGGGCTTGGTCAGAGATGGTATGGCCAATCACCACACGCTGAAATCTATCTGATGATTTGAGGAGCAAGAGTGGTCTTTCACGAACACTGTAAGAGTGCAGATCTTTTAACAGTAGGTCATGGTCCACTTTATCGAAGGCTGCAGAAAGATCCAACAAAACCAAGAGAGACGCCTTCCCGTTGCATGTGTTTTCCACCAAGTCATTCTGAATCTTACATAAAGAGGTCTCAGTTGAATGGTATTTCCTATATGCAGACTGAGCAAGAGGAACAGCTTTGTTCTGTTCAAGCAATGGTAACAATTGATCAAGTATGGCCCGCTCAATTATTTTTGAAAGAAATGACAAGTTTGAAACAGGTCGGTAATTTGACATATCCTCAGCATCAAGTCCAGGTTTCTTTAGAAGAGGCACCAATAGAGCTTGTTTCTCTGATTGAACAAAGTTACCCTCCATGAAACATCTGTTTACAATTTTGCATGTCGCATGTCACAGATTTCATCTGTGACATGCAGATAGACAAATGACATCTTGGATACATTAATAGGATCAAGCTTGCCGAAAGTTTTATTCATGTCTCTAACATAACTAATAATTTTACTTGTGTCCACTGGATGGAATGATGAAAGGATACGATTAATTACATGTGGAGGTTGAAAATCCACCGAAAACTCGTCATTGATCAATGTGTTATCTAACTCATTTCTAATGCGTGTTATCGTAGTCGTTAAAAATGAAGAAAAGTCAGAGGCCAGTCGAGCGCTTGGCACGGAGGCAGGACAGGGAGCCATGTTCTTCCGACCCAACAAACCATTTACAACCTCAGCAAGCTTCTTTTGATCATTGCCACAGGAATCGACTCTGTTTTGATAATACTTAGACTTTTCAGCTTTCACTGCACATACTACATCTTTTCTTGCCGAAATATATTCCAGTCGAGTTTCCTCCGTTTGTTGCAAGCGCCACTTTCGTTCTGCTCTCCTACGTTGTCTGCGGAGAGAGTTAACTGGTGGGCCATACCAAGGTGAATCATCTATCTATTGCCTGACGCCGTGATCCCCGAAGGGGTGGCCACGAACGAACCGCCCCCATGCACCTCTGTCCCCAGTCAGTCGACGCCCCTCCCCCCAACCAGCACCGCCTTCGTTCATGTATTTCCTCACTCCATCCTTCCACCTCTCATTCGGTCTACCTCTCCCTCTCTGTCCCTCCACCTCACTCTCGTACACCCTCTTAGTCATTCTCTCGCTTTCCATACGTTCTATTTGGCCGAATAATCTCAAGTTGTTCCTTTTCACTCTTTCCAGCACATCTACCTCCACACCACACCTTCTTACTTCCTCATTAGTCTGTCTATCCCTCCATGTAACTCCGCAAGCACTCCTTATGTAATTCATTTCCACTGCTCTCACTCTTGGTCTGAGTCTCTCAACCAACATCCATGCTTCGCTTCCGTAAGTCAGTGTCGGGATTACCACACTGAATTACCACAGGTGAATCATCACACACAATAATTGTCTTCACAATCTCCGGGCAATGATGATCAAAGACAGATTGAAGTACCCTGTTATGAATCTCAGTTAGTTCATCGGTTGCAAGAACAGAGCAGCTGATGGCATTTAGAGACTGGCCAATTTCATGGCAAATTTGCTCTTGATCAATATTTTTGTAATTTCTGAACCTAATTTCCTTTTTATAGGCAGAGACTTTGGATACGCTGATATAAAAAGTAATTAAAGCATGGTCAGAGACTGTAGGATCTATCGGATCAACTTCAATGCCCGACACACGATTGCAACCAACTGGAGATAAAACCAAATCAAGAATGTGGCCACAAATATGAGTCATGAGTATGAGGGGGACACATGGTTGCCAAATTATTATGACCGATCAATTCAAGAAATTCAGAAGAAAAAGGCTTCAAAGATGGATTATCAATCCAATAATTAACCCTCTCACCACGGAAGGGCTCTTGAACGCCCATAAAAAAGCATATAACAGGTACCCGGAAGGCCTCTTGAACGCCCAGTGGTTGAAAGCCTGTGAGCTTCGTGTGCGAGGCGTCGGTCCGACGCATGTAAACAACAGCCGGCTGGACCGACGCCCTGCATCTCCGGCCACAAGAAGGAGAGCGTCGCTTGTTCGTGTGTGCCTGTATGTTGTTAAGTATCGAAAAGTGGTGTAAAGTGGCTGTTTTGGCCATAAAGTTATCTCCAATGAAATCATCATCACAGCTCAACCAGTTGACTTAGAGAGCTCTACTTAATGCCATTCTACAGGTAAATAACACAGCTACGCTTGGGGATGCGCGGGAATGCGGGAAGCAGTCTGATTAACGAATATACGGTAGCCTAGCCTAGACGTTTTTCGGCCAAAACACCCGGGTTTCGAGGAATATATATATAATACATAGCCGGGGCTGGAGGGTTAAAGTTACCACAGATCAGCAACCCACCAGTCTTACTAGCAAATGCCTCCAAAAACTGACCAAACTCATCCATGAAGTTTCTATCCGTACCTCGATGACCTGGTCGATAGATAGTTGCAATTCTAAAGGTTTGCTGACGATGGTTAATTACTACTTCCAGGAGTTCAAAAGAAGATTGTACAGGAACATAGTCTGAGCGAGAAATACTTGTGATTGCAAGAGAATAAATAAGCGCTACGCCTCCACCAGGGTGGTCTGCAGAAGGTCTAGGCGCGCTCATTATGGAGTATGATTTGGGCAAAGCACTGCGGATAATCTGGATGTCGGATTCATACAACCAAGTCTCTGTCAGGCACAAGACATCGAGCTCAAATTCACTTGAAGTCTCAATTATATGATCCATCTTGTTCCGAAGGGAACGAATGTTTAGCAAACCCACTCTTAACTGATTCCGAGGAGGTGTTAGGATTTTTTTTAATCGGTGAAGTTCGTATTTTCAATTAATTTCTTACGCTGAGAAATCATAATCGGGCAGTGCCTGTTAGATGCAAAGTGAGCAAGTGACTCGGCCAAGAGTGGAGGACCGGAACCAGCCTCTTCAGGTTTTGAGGAAGAACAATTTAGGCGAGTGTTTATTTGTACAGTCCTTAGAACTATGGCCACCGGCACAAGAAACGCACTTTGGTTCAGCAAGTTTCTTGTTGCAATTGTCTTTGTAGTGCCCAAAGCCTTGGCAGTGATGACACTGGGTGACCCAGAATCTGTCGTATGCACGACATCTCATGAGCCCAACATAGACACAATTATGTTCATGGACAATTATTATGTTCTATCCAACAACCAACTCTACTCCTAAAATCGATTAATGAAATATTACAAACACATGTGGCAGTCCGTGGATTCGAACCCAGGACGCTCACACCGAATATCAACACCTTAGGCATTACACCACGAAGGCAGTTTGGCAGAACGTATCTCCGGGGAGATTTTTAATACAGCCATCTTGTTGCTTCCTTTGTTCTTTGTGAATATTAATTGAAGGGTATGGTTCTTGTCAGACAGAGATCTGAGATAATTTAGGATGACACAGATAGACTATAACATATAATTATAAGGTACATCATTATGCAATAATAGAACCTGCATATTAGACTAGCCTATGAGGGAAGAGTTAGAGAGCATGTTTGTTTATGTGTTCTGAGGGTGTTGTGGAGGCGTTACGTTAATCTAGTATATAATTATATCTCGATGGTCTTGGGCAGAGTTGTCTATGATGACTGAAGGTATAAGTAATCTAGGTAAGATAGACAAGGGGATAGCATGTGGGTTATAATAAAATTATGACGTTAACCCGGGAACGGCGAGAAAGCTCGTAACCCTTTCACGCTCATAATTATGACGCAGAGGTTGCCAGATTAGCAATAAGAAATAGAGTTCTCTCACTCTTATAATTACCTCTCCAAAATTAGTTTTCTGCCCACAGCTAACTCAAAGACAACTACAGAGGTTGAAGTAACTAAACTAAAGGTTTCTAAATACCCCTAATGGTAACAAAGGCTTTAAAGTATCCCTAATAGGCTCAAAATCGCATCATATGTTGGAGAGGGTTAAGAGGTTTTACTGGGCGACGGCGGAAAAGCTCTTAAGAGGGAAGGCCTAAAAAAAAAACACACATTTTAAAAGGCCCCAGTAGCACTTAAAACATTGTTTTTTGGGTTGGTTTTTTTCCTCCCATACCTCATATCACTCCTCCACATCACCTCCTTTCCCCCCCCCCCCTTCAATTATCACCTATTTTCCCTGTTATTCCCTAATTCATTGGTATATTTTTGTGGTAACATTAGCAAGCTGGTTGGATGCTGTGGTTATGTGCCTAGCGAGTGTGCTGGAAGAGGTAGACTGCGGGGTGGGACTCTCAGTCAAGCTCCAGAGCTCGCGAGGGGAGGGTTTGCCTCACTGTGCTCCACATTTCATGAATGGGTCGCTCCATGTTTATTCGTGATTTTGACCAGAATTTTTTTATTCTAACTTGTTTTATTGTTGTTACAGGTTACTATCTTCATAGTGAAGGTAAAATAGGCGCATATGAATAATTAATAACGATATTTATCGTAAAATGATGATTACCTGTATAGGCAGGAATGAAGCCTACTATTCCCATCAAACAGGCACCGGCACTAGAACTAATAGAGTTTTCCCATGCTAGAATAAGAAGGGCTATAGAAAAAATGAACAGAAGTAAGTCACCGGGACCGGATGGGATACACCCAAGAATCATAAAGGAAGGAGGGGAGATGTTAGTAGAGCCATTGAAAATGTTATTTGAGGTATCGTTTAATACAGGACAAATCCCGATGGACTGGAGAGAGGCAAACAACATAATTTAAGGGAAAGAGAAATGACCCAGGGAATTATAGACCAGTCAGTTTGACAAGTGTTGTGTGTAAACTAATGGAAATGGTAATTAGAGAAGGAATAATGGATCATATGAAGTCAAACCAACTTTTCAGTGGGAGACAGTTCGGATTCTTGCCGGCGAGGTCGACGGTACTACAGCTAATTAAGGTGGTAGATGATTGGATGCAAATTCTAGAAGATGGTGATGTAATAGACGTGGTATATTGCGATTTTATGAAGGCCTTCGATAAGGTCCCACATAAAAGGTTAATAGAGAAAGTTAGAAGCTATAATATAGGGGAGAAATGTGTGAAATGGATAGAAGCCTTCCTGAAAGATCGGAGACAGAGGGTACTGGTGAATGGAATAGGCTCGGGGTGGAGGGAAATTACAAGTGGGGTACCTCAGGGATCTGTGTTGGGACCACTGCTGTTCGTTATATTTATCAACGACTTGCCTGAAGTTATAACTAATGGAAGTGAGGTATACCTGTATGCGGATGACACTAAACTGTATAGAAGAGTGAGGAGTAAGGAAGATATGGGTTTGCTTCAAGGAGATGTGGAGGGCATGAAGGGATGGTCTGAGCATTGGTTAATGCCTTTTCATCCAAAAAAATGCAAGTACATGCGGATTGGGACCAGCAAGATAGACAAGGTAGGATACAGTATGTATGAAGCGATGGAGGAAGTGAGTGTAGAAAAGGATATAGGAGTAGTGATAGACAATAAGTTAAATTTCTCAGAACATTTAGCGGAAAAGATAAACAAAGCCAATAGAATTGTAGGGCTGATAAGGAGGACATTTGTGTCACTTGACGAAGAAATCTTCAGGAATCTATATACAGCGCTGGTTAGGCCGCACCTGGAATATGCAAACCAGGTGTGGGCTCCATATATGGTAAAGGATATAGAAGCAGTGGAGAAAGTGCAGAGGAGAGCTAGCAAGCTGGTACCAACGTTGAAGAACGCGGGCTATGAGCAGAGGTTGAGGACACTGGGGCTTCCGACACTGGCATATAGAAGAAAGAGAGGGGATATGATAGAGACTTTTAAGATAGTGTCAGGAAAGTACGATGAGGATGTGTGTGAAGGTATCTTCTTGATGCGGGAGGGAACAAGAACGAGAGGACACTCTAAGAAAATTTACAAAGAAAGAAATAGGCTTGAGAAGGCAAAGAACTCATTTTGTGATAGTGGTAAATGAGTGGAACGCACTGCCCCAGTATGTAGTCGATTCCGAATCAATAAGGGAGTTTGAAAGTAATCTTGATAAAGCATGGGGAAGACAAGATTTGAAGTTTGATTATAAAACAAAAATACAGAATAGTAAAAATGTTGCGTCTGCTACCGCCGCCGCCAACACCGTGAACGACCGCAGCAGTGCAAGTACTGGTACTGAGCTGGATACACAGGCATAGTTTGCCTTTTTCCAGAGGATCTACTGTAAGAAACTGTAAGAAACTAATATTGCCACCCAGAACTGTGGTGTTCACTACACACAGCTCGCTTTTTATAGGTTAACAAGGGATCCCGAAACAGGGAACACACAAGCGCTATGGATTTTTTTCCGGTTTAATAATACTGTAGTATGGGTCTTGCGTTATTTTTGTATGTAGAGGTGCGTATTGTGGGTTAAAACAGAGGAAAAACATATGTGTCATTTGGCGGCCGCACAAATAGCTCTTGAGAGTGAGCAGTAGGGGGGAATACTTACCCAAAGAATTAAAGGTGAATTACATAAGATGTATATTTTGTATGCATCAAAACATATTAAGGATGCTCAGGTTTGTGTATAATAAAGTAAATTTACGTCAGTGAAGAAAACAAGTATTAAACAGTTTAATATCTGGCGGCATCTGATAGTTTCCCGCCTTCCAATATTGTGATGACGTCATAAATCCGATGATGACGTCATAAATCCCGATAGTTGTCAGGCAACAGAAATTTACCTTTAACTTGACCCTATTTATTTTATATGTTAGGGGCAAATTTAAGGATATTCCCGATAATGCTGTAATACTTATCTCACTTTTTTATCATCTTTGTGTAATTCACCTTTAACCCTCTCACCACGGAAGACCTCTTGAACGCCCATAAAAAAGCATATAACAGGTACCCGGAAGGCCTCTTGAACGCCCAGTGGTTGAAAGCCTGTGAGCTTGGTGTGCGAGGCGTCGGTCCGACGCATGTAAACAACAGCCGGCTGGACCGACGCCCCGCATCTCCGGCCACAAGAAGGAGAGCGTCGCTTGTTCGTGTGTGCCTGTATGTTGTTGTTAAGTATCGAAAAGTGGTGTAAAGTGGCTGTTTTGGCCATAAAGTTATCTCCAATGAAATCATCATCACAGCTCAACCAGTTGACTTAGAGAGCTCTACTTAATGCCATTCTACAGGTAAATAACACAGCTACGCTTGGGGATGCGCGGGAATGCGGGAAGCAGTCTGATTAACGAATATACGGTAGCCTAGCCTAGACGTTTTTCGGCCAAAACACCCGGGTTTCGAGGAATATATATATAATACATAGCCGGGGCTGGAGGGTTAAGCCAGAGTGAGAGGGTTAATATTTCTATGTGTACAGGTTTGTGAACTGGTTTGGGTACCACTTGAGCAACTTCCAGTTCAAGTGGTCTTGGGACGACTGGCTGGACTCTGCCCAGCTGGACCCCATGCATCCCCGCGCCAAGTTCATCAGTGAAGTGCTGCTTAAAGCTATGAGGTAAAGCAAGGAAGTCACTAGTTTATAATTTTATATTTGTATCCAATAGTTTCCATTACAAAAAATAATAATGAAAACAAAAATATATACCGTATATATAAAGTAATAAAAGAATTGATGTTATTTTATGTCTCAAAGGGAAAAAAAGAAACAAAAAGTCTTACAGTTTATCATTTCATGTCTACTCCCCTCTAACCTCCACCCTCCAAACCAAAGCAAAGCTGAATATGAAAAGAGAAAGGAGTAAAAAGTATCGGATAGTTTAATAAAGAATTGAAATTGTTTAATATTTAATAGCAAGCTTTGTGTATATATTGTTAAATTTTAACTAAATCCTCCTCCTTACTTCCTCCAGACTGTCATATCGTCAAAGAATTGCAGAGGTGGTGCCAGAACAGTTTGACTGCTTTGTACCACAAAAGAATGAACCAGTCTACAAGTTCTCTGCAGATTCTACAGGTGAGGCTTTGTAATTCAATGTACAGCGGTCCCTCCACTATCACGGGGGTTAGGGAAATAGATCACTGCAAAATTTATCATAGTCTCCCTTAATTATTTAAACCTTCATACTATTGCTGGAACCGGATGTTTCGTCGAATTCTCAGGATTTTGGCGCACATATAAATACGAAATGGCCTAACCTAGGTTATATACCGGTATATATCCAGCAGCAGTACTCATTGTTATCTTGCGATGGATGAAAACTAGAAATCTTTAGACCAGGATGCTCTGGCATTGTAGCTGAGATGATTAAAGCCTCAGGTGAAATAGGAGTGAGTTTGGTCACACCTAATTAACTCCATCATTAGATAGGAAGTAATTCCTGATGAATGGCACAAAAGTGTAATGGTAAACATATATAAGGGCAAGGGGGACGCATTGGATAGGGGAAATTATAGGGGCCTGAAAATGCTTGACCAAGTCATGAAGGTCTGTGAGAGAGTCTTGGAAGGTATGAAAAGGGAAAGCATTTCTATCGACGAAATGCAGTTCAGTTTCATGTCAGGACGTCGCACAATCGACGCTATCTTCATAGTCAGGCAGCTGCATGAAAGATAACTACTTAAAGATAGTGATCTGTATTTTGTTTTTGTAGACCTTTAGAAGGCCTATGATAGGGTACCCAGAGAAGTTGTGCAGTGGGCCATGAGAAAACTTGGCGTAGAGGAGTGGCTGGTGCGTGTGATAGTGAAGATATACGAGGACTCACGAGCGGCAGTGAGGGTGAAAGGTGAACTGAGTGAGGAGTTTGCAGTTCGCGTCGGAGTTCACCAGGGCTCTGTGTTAAGCCTTCTCCTCTTTGTTATGGTTCTGGAGGCACTATCTGATGATTTCAGAGTTGGGCTCCCCTGGGAGCTGCTATACGCAGATGACGTCACCTAGTACTTATCGCAGATAGTGCGCGGGATGCCAAGGCCAAGTTCAGAAGATGGAAAGAGGGTACCGGTATGGCTAGTAGAGGGTTAAGATTAATTATAAATAAAACAAAGGTTTTACACAGTGGATTAGGGCTAGGAAAGGTAGAAAAAAGTGGGGCATACCCATGTGCAGTATGCAGAAAAGGGGTGGGCGCGAACTCAATACAGTGTAGCATCTGTCACAGCTGGGTACATCACAGGAAGAAGCGCTGCACTAGATTAATGGGACCTCTACCAAGGAATAAGTCCGAAATTGATAAATTTGTCTGCATAGTATGCAAAGGTGAGCATGTATTCAATGACCGGCTCGAGAGTGTTAACTTTGGCAATGAGGCACTGGAGATTGTGGACAAATTTTGCTACTTGGGAGATACCATCTCTGCCGGTGGTGGGGCCAAGGCCGCCTCTATCACTCGCCAGCTCTGGCAGTGTCAACAGCCCTGCATCTCCACTGAGAAAACTCTTATCATAATTTGAGTACCGGTATTTCATAACCCTATTCCCTTTATTTATTGCATGAGCAGTAGTTAAGTGCTTGTTAAACCTCCACATAGTTCAGTAGTTATGCTATACGAGTTAAAACGCCTGATACTCGAAACACTTGCCAAATCTATGCTTCTCTTATCCACACCAGCGGACCTGCCTGGAACAGACACGTCCCACCGACTGGAGGGTGTGATCCGAGCCAAGGGTACAGGAACAGAGGTGATCAGTGTGCTGGCAGAACTACCCAACCCCCTGAGAGAGAGTGATGACATGGACCCACCATACAACCCTCTACAGATCCAAGTTTTCGTGCAATCACTCCTTCACCTTGGCTCCAAGAGTTTCTCCCACGCTTTTGCTGGCATCTCAAAATTCCTCAAGGTGGGTCAGATAGATATGCAGAAAAAAAAAAATATCTGACAGATTTATATATACTGTACACTCAACCCTCAGCTATCGCATCTAATTGGTGCCGCTAGAGTACGCATTAACGGTATTGCGTGATATCTATACTGAAGAACCAAATGGAGTCCCGCAAGGATCCGTCCTGTCGCCCGCAATCTTCAATCTATACATGCATGATATAAATACACCCAATACACCCCAAATAAACATAGCCACCTACGCAGACGACATAACACTCACATTCACACACCAAGACCCAGACACAACAACAAGTCTCCTTCAACCCCATCTCAACACATTACATGACTGGTGCACTACAAACAAACTCAATTTAGCCCCAGCCAAATCCACAGCAACCCTCGTCACAAGCTGGACAGGAGATCATACATACTCCCCGCAACTCACCATAAACATATCCCTAACACACACACACTCACCCAAAATCCTAGGAGTAACATATGATAATCAAATAACATTCAAACAGCACACCACAAACATGAAAAAGAAACTGACACCCAGACTAAACACCCTCAGGTCACTTGCCCACAAAAATTTGGACACAACAAAGAAACCACCACCACAGTTTACAAACAATACAATACAAACTGATAACCTCATCATCCTTAACGACATCCATCAACATACCCATATTCCTCACCAAGCCCTCTATAACCCATCATCTCCAGACATCACCTTTTGCTCCCCAGAACTCGCCCCCACAACATCCTGGAGGTTGGTCAGAACCTTAGGCTCTGACCACCTCCCGATCATTATCACCACCAAAACCAGACTCACCCCAGCTAGCCACAAACACACATGCACCAATTATAAAAGAGCTAACTGGGAAGCATTCACAAATGAGACAGAACAACACTTCACAACTCTAAACAGTACACCCATCACTATCATCAACAATGCTGTACACATACTCAATAAAACTATCCAAACCGCTGACAAGAAACACATTCCAAGAGGTAACAGAAAAAGACACAACCCCAACTTCACACCAGAAATTCAAAACCTCATCAGACAACGCGACATACTGAAACACTCCCCAGCACCCCACACACAAGACATCACACAACAAATTCAAGCACTCAACACCCAAACTAACAACAAAATACAAGAACAACAAAAACTAAATTGGAATAACTTCCTACAAACACTTGACCACAAAACAAAATCCAAAAAACTCTACAAAATACTAAACAGCATCACACTTTCCAACAGCAACACAACACAATCACATGCTGCAATCACAACAACAGACTCTACTCCTTCATGTAAACAACAAGCAAACACTCTCATCAATCACTTCTCACATGTCAGCCACCTAAAACCTCACAAAGACGACCGACGTGTCATCCGACGTAAGAGACAATTCCCCACAGACCCTGACTATACACCCTTCACCAATCACCAGACAAAGCATATCATCAACAATCTCAAGCACTCACCCGCTTGTGGCCTAGACAACATAAGCAACATACACCTCAGACACCTGGGACCACAAGGCATACAAGCACACACTAACATATCAAACTACTGTACAGTTATTCACACAACACAATACCAGACATTTGGAAGCATGGTATCATCACCACATTCCCCAAACCCAACAAAGACCCCACGCTACCCTCCTCGCACCGCCCCATCACACTCCTTTGCTCCCCCTCCAAAGTCATGGAACGCCTAGTATTACAACTAATTACACCCGACCTACCCCTAGCTCCAACACAACATGGCTTTAGGCCACTGCACTCCACAAACACTCTTCTCACAGACCTTACACAAAGAGCTTTTGACGGCATCAACTCAGCTAGACCACCACACAGATCACTATTAGCCACACTCGACATTAGTAAAGCCTTCGATGCCATCCCCCGCCAAAACCTAACAAACAAAATCTACAACACAAACATGCACAACAACACAAAAAGGTGGCTGGCCAACTTCCTAGCAGGCAGATGTGCACACGTATCTTTTGCCGGTCAGTCATCTAAAATCAGAAACTTTCCAAACAGAGTCCCACAAGGATCCGTCCTATCGCCCGCAATCTTCAATCTGTACATGCACGATATAACTACACCCAATACGCCCCAAATAAACTTAGCTTCCTATGCAGATGACCTAACACTCACATGCACACACCATGACCCAAAAAGAGCAACAGATCTCCTTCAACCCTATCTCAACACACTACATGGCTGGTGCACTACAAACAGACTTAATCTAGCCCCAGCCAAATCCACCGCAACCCTGCTCACAAGCTGGACAGGAGAACACGAATACATCCCTCAACTCACCATAAACAACACACCCCTAACACATACACACACCCAAAATCCTAGGAGTAACATATGATACTCATATGACATTCAAACAGCACACCACAAATATTAAAAAGAAACTGACACCCAGACTTAACGCCCTCAGGTCACTTGCTCACAACAAAGAAACTACCACCACAGTATATAAACAATACATAAGATCAGTGATGGAATATGCAAGCCCGGCCTGGGCTTCTAACCTAGCTGAAACACATCATAAGACCTTACAGACTATTCAAAATATAGCCCTAAAAATCATCCCAAGCTGCACAGCTACTACACCTACAGATCACCTACATCAAGAAACCAAAGTCCTCAAAGTCAAAGACCATCTGGACATGAGAGGTACTCAATTCCTGGCAGCAGCCTCCACGAACCAACACTACCCACTACACTACATGGCAACACACCCACAGACACCAAGAAATATCAAAACAACACCCAGCACACGCTATCACACACAAATACTGTCTTCTCTCCCTCCCTGCCCACCCCAAACCAGCTTCCAGAAGCACATCCATACTCATATCTCTCGCCGTTCCATCCACTCCCTCATAGACAACACGCAGCTGCAGGCACGACCTCCCGAAATCCATCCTTCTGAATCCTCCCTTCCTCGCGAGGACAGAGTCCACCTGGCCAGGCTGAGATGCGGACACCATCCAGCTCTTCTGAGCTATCAGAAGTGACTGGATGACTCTATCGTCGACACCTGCCCAGGTTGTAACACAGCACCCCATACCATTAAACACATTATAGAAGACTGCATTTCACACAACACCTTACACCAACAACACAATCAACACTCCTTGAGAGTGGTGATGGGCTGGTCTATCAGAGTGAGAACTGAGCAATCTCTGCCATACCCATAGCTTACTCTGACTGTTCCTTTTACTTATATATTTTCTAGATCTCAAGTGACGGCGTCTCTTCCGTGGATTGACCTCCCAATCTACCAAGATTGGAAGCCAAAGTGTCACATTTTTCCTTTGCCCCTCAACTTTCTCTTCATAATTGCTGAGGGGCACAGGGCCCTGGGTGGGGCTGTTGGGCGTTTCCTCACCCTCCCCAGCTCCCCGCCATGGAGTGGCTTCGGTCACCCAGGCTTTATTGTGGTCGGCAGGGAGGGTTCGGTGGGGGTGCTCAGTTATGGCCTTGGCCTTGCTCGGGGCCTTGGGGCTGTTCGGCCAGGCAGCTTGGGGAACAGCAACAACAACAACAACACTCCTTGAGAGCTCTGTGGAAAAGCCCGACTGTGGCCATGGCCTTCCTTAGGGACTCGGGGCTGTTCGGCCAGGCAGCTTAGGGAACAACAACAGCAACCAATGGGAATAATTCTAATTAGTCCCGGGCACCTAATTTGCTCACCATTTGGCCTACTTTTGCCACTTCTTGCTACTTTTTTCCACCAAACACTTGTAATATGATAAGTATTGTAACAATAAACACAATAATCGATAACATGTCTATATGCCATCACCTTAGCTTTTACTTCTAGGCATAAAGTTCCACCTCTTCTTAACCTCCCTTAACCCAAAAACGGCAACCGTCCTCAATAGATCCAGAGTATTAAAAAATAAAACTTAGAAAACACCCCAGTGGCACTCAAAACAAAGCCATTTGTGATTAGGTGAGATAATTCCCATCCATTACTTGCTACCACTCCTACATATGTGTCCCCCCTTTTCCCCCCTCCTCAATTATCAGCTATTTTTCCTCTAATTCCCCCTTTTATCGGGTAATTTTTGTCGCAAAATTCCCCCTCGGACCAGTCTCTTTAACATGGCTGAGGCAGCTAGAGATCCTAGCAACACAGAGACTTCTACTAGAATCTACTCAGACTCATCAGTAACGATCAAATGCTTGTAGAGGGAACATATATGGCCCCCCCCCCCCTGCTCTCGCCTCATGAATGGACCGGTCGGCAATAATACGTCTTTTTCACCCCTTAAATACTATTCCCACTTCTTTTATTGCTTATAAATGTTCATATGTTCATATTAAAAGCAAAATAGGCGCATATGGATAAGTAATAATTATATATATGTTACCTATGACAATTTTCGTCAGAATAGAACCAAATGTTTTCGCTTGGCGGGAGGGTTTGAGCTACCATGGCTTTGCAGTTTATGAGTTAAAGGTGCCCCTGTGTCTGTCACGCTAGGCGTGGGTGGGTGGTGGAGGTGGTTGTCGGGGAGGAAGGTCAGCCATGGTTCAAGGGCATAAAATATAATCACCACCGTCGGTAAGGACGCGCAACAACTGTGGTGTAAAGGGATGCTGGGGAGCAGGTGGTGGGGGGGTGGCACAGCGCTCGGATGATACAGTGACGCGGACCAATCATAACACTTGCTCTGTGATCATGTGTTGTTCAAGATTTTCAAATTTTACTTTAACTCTTTGAGTACCAGCATCGTATGTTATATTTTATTCTAGCTATACAATATTTAGATGATATTAGGCAGCTTAGGGAGGATTTGTGGTACCGGTAGTTAAAAGGGTTGGCTGAGATAGTACGAAGCCTTTTCATTACTAGAGGTCTTTCCTAAGCTGAATACAATTTTCTAATAGTCGCAAGAATATGACAAAAAGGAAGTCCCTGGTACTGAATGAGTTGAAATTATTTATAATTCCACCAAATTGGTGGTGCACTATTGTGATTCCAGGCGTGTTATAGTCATGGTTTGGCAGCTTTTGAGGTGCATGTGATAGCATTGAAACGCCTCAGTGAAACTGGCTATAGCAAAGGGTTGAGTCCCAGTGTTTATGAAAGATGGCAATGATAGTTTACCTGATATTTGCTGGCATCTTATTTGTTTTGTATTTTTGTAACTTCCAGTGATTGCTGGTTTCTTTTTGCCACATGTAGATGCTCAAAGATTCGGTGTTGACAGACTAACTTATTGGGTTATTTAACTCTCTAACGTACCATAAGTTTCAGTAAGTCATTATTTCCACTACCACTCGATTCTTTAAATCATAGCTGGATTTTTAGCGCACGGACCCTTTTTTCCCCTAAAAAAAAAAAATTGCATTCCCATAATTGTGGTACCATTGGCTTCGTTATTGATTGAACTTGAACATAAGCAAATAAAAACAAATAGAAAAATAAAATCGAACACATTCCAACACTCCGAAATTAGTATTGTATACAAAATAAATAATAATTCTTATCTTCCCAACTCGCTAGCTCAACATTTTTGGGGCAATATGTATGAGATTATATGTGTGGAAGCGGAATTTTATTAGGATTCAATAAAAACTTCAAAATTTGTATACAACAATTAGTTGCTGAGAAAAATAAGATATTGAAAACATTATTAAAAATCAATTGAAGATCCTGACAAGTGAGGCAGCTCTGAACAGGGCTGCCTGGAACGCCGCCATTAGGACATGAGACCGGAACTGCACTTTGTGTGGAACGCTCGGTCTTTAAATTTGTGTATGTATGTATGTATTTAGTTTTTAGCCTAATTTTATGTCATACGCAAATAAATTTAATGCATTCTAAGGAAGATAAGCAATATTAAAAAATACAATAGGCCTTGTAGTTTTTATGTGGTCCCGTGCTAAAATAGCAGTACGGTTTGCGTTAGTTCTTGGCTCCCAGTCGCTGCCCGAAATCGAAAGTTACATCCCTTCACAACCTCTTACCCCAACTTTCTCTTCATAATTGCTGAGGGGCACAGGGCCCTGGGTGGGGCTTTGGTTTCCCGGGCGTTTCTGCACCCTCCTCAGCTCCCCGCCATGGAGTGGCTTCGGTCACCCAGGCTTTATTGTGGTCGGCAGGGAGGGTTCTGTGGGGGCGCTCGGTTATGGCCTTGGCCTTGCTCGAGGCCTTGGGGCTGTTCGGCCAGGCAGCTTCGGGAACAACAACAACAGTGGTGATGGGCTGGTCTATCAGAGTGAGAACTGAGCGATCTCTGCCATACCCATAGCTTACTCTGACTGTTCCTTTTACTTATATATTTTCTAGATCTCAAGTGACGGCGTCTCTTCCGTGGATTGACCTCCCAATCTACCAAGATTGGAAGCCAAAGCGTCACATTTTTCCTTTGCCCCTCAACTTTCTCTTCATAATTGGTGAGGGGCACAGGGCCCTGGGTGGGGCTTTGGTTTCCCGGGCGTTTCCTCACCCTCCTCAGCTCCCCGCCATGGAGTCGCTTCGGTCGCCCAGGCTTTATTGTGGTCGGCAGGGAGGGTTCTGTGGGGGCGCTCGGTTATGGCCTTGGCCTTGCTCGGGGCCTTGGGGCTGTTCGGCCAGGCAGCTTGGGGAACAACAACAACATTTTGTGAGTAAATTTTTTGAATGAAGATTACCTTCATGATGATTTCAACGCAATTTTCAGAATTTTGATACGGCCAATAGTTACTGAGAAAATGTACGGTAAGTACAGACGTACCCAAAAATATATAATGTTGATATATTTTCTTTTGTTTGGTAATATAATTTGTTCTCATATGTTATTGTTGTTGTTGCTGTTCCCCATGCTGCCTGGCCGAACAGCCCCAAGGCCCCGAGCAAGGCCAAGGCCATAACCGAGCGCCCCCACAGAACCCTCCCTGCCGACCACAATAAAGCCTGGGTGACCAAAGCCACTCCATGGCGGGGAGCTGGGGAGGGTGAGGAAACGCCCGGGAAACCAAAGCCCCACCCAGGGCCCTGTGCCCCTCAGCAATTATGAAGAGAAAGTTGAGGGGCAAAGGAAAAATGTGACGCTTTGGCTTCCAATCTTGGTAGATTGGGAGGTCAATCCACAGAAGAGACGCCGTCACTTGAGATCTAGAAAATATATAAGTAAAAGGAACAGTCAGAGTAAGCTATGGGTATGGCAGAGATCGCTCAGTTCTCACTCTGATAGACCAGCCCATCACCAGTGTTCTCATATGTAAATAAGTTTGGTTGTATTGGATAGCTAATACCCTAAGGAAGAGATTGCAAGTTTCAAATTGACAATAACACTTATAGTTCTGTTATTATTGACTTCAAAAGTAGAGGCAAGATTTCTATTATTTTTCGCCCCCAGCTCACTGTGCGTAAAACGTTTTTTATTTACTACTCTCCTACCACAAAATTTTGCTGCTAAATTGCATGAAAGAAGAATACCTTCAGAAGCGGTATTGGTTATATGGACCATCCGCTAAGACAACAAATCTTTCTCTAGTGCGGCATGATATAATGCTATGGAGCTATGTAGGGCAGCCGGGCGGTACGGTGCAAAATCGATATGGACTCCATGAAGGCCAGCCGGGTGAGAAGGGTTAAGTCTAACTAAAGACAACTTTTCAAACTTTGCTGGAGGTAAATTTAGTTGCAAAGTACTGTATGCCCGTGAATATGTGATTCGCGTCGTAAGCGCGATAGGGTTTATATTGAGTGGATTGCAAAGTATTATTGATAGACTACTCGTTAGTAATATAAAGTAAATACATGAATGAATACGTACACACATACACAAATGATTAATCAGTGTTTATCATGCAGGTGTTTGAGGCACTGGTTGGTTCACACGAGGAGGCTCAGATCCTGGTGCTGCGTGAGATGCACGAGGTCTGGTCCACACACCAGCAGATGATGGTCATGTTGGTGGACAAGTTCCTCAGGACACAGATAGTCTCCTGTGCCTCCGTGGCCAACTGGGTCTTCAGCAAGGAGATGGTGTCGGAATTTACCAAGTAAGTTATTTATTAGTGGCCATTTCGTCTAAGGCGTAAGGCATGATGATGTATTAGGTTCCGCTTAGCCTAGGATAGGCGGTTTCACCGGTATCACTGACCAGCAGTAAGAAACCCAGTCATCTTAGGTGATGCTATACAAATTCTTCAGGAACGTCTTTAGGTGGTACCACTACTATATAAGAATTTTGGATAGAAAACAAGTAAAATAAATGTGTCTTTTAACCCGTCCAGCCCCAGTGACGCCCATTGGCTGATGCCTACTAATGTAACGCACAGTCCCAGCGACGTCCATTGGACGTCGGTTATTTTCGCCGTATTAAAATCATTTTAAGCCTTCCAAAAGACTTGTAGGGGCTAGAATTTGTGCACATGGTAGCTTAGTATGTAGGACAAAGTTGCAGCCCACAGAGACCACCTTGGGCCGCCCAATTTTCCAATTTTCTGTCTTCGTGGTGCAATTCATAAGTGTGTTGGTTTTCGGTGTGAGCGTCCTGGGTTCGAATCCCCAGACTGCCACATGTGTTTGTTAATTTCATTAATCGAGTTTAGGAGTAAAGTTGGTTAGTGGAGAGAACATAAGAAATATTAAACAAAAAATAATAAATACGAATAATGCTTGGGACTGGGTGTTACATTAAGTTACTTTTTAAATAGGGCCCAACGGGTTTAATAGTGCGCTCTCTGTAAATGGACCCTATAAATAGTATTTTGTAGCTTTGTAGATGTTATGTGGGTCATATTCGGTAAGTTCAGAGAACTGTTGCCACTACTTACCATGAGAAGACTCCCTCTCCCCTTGAAGGGAAAGGTTTATGCTTCATGTGAAAAGCGCAGTGACATATGCTTCAGAAACGTGGCCTGTCAAAGCTGATGATATCAACAGAATGGTAAGATAGATGTGTGCTGCTAAACTGCAAGATAGGATACCTAGTGAAGAGCTGAGGAGACAGTTAGGTATGAAGAGTATCAGTGATGAGATGAAAAGAGTATAATTATGAGATGAGATCAGTGATGATTAATATGGTATCCTGTTACATATTATCAGGCATTGTATCTTAGACTACAGGGAAACTACTAAATATATAGTTTTCCTTCTTCCCTTTGGGTTGTCAAACACGCAATTGATCAGAACCCAATTAGGACTCCTTTTATTTGTATTCTATCAAGGGAGTGCACAGCGTTAAAAACTGCATCATCATCTTCATTGTGTTTAGTATTGTGATAATGTTTTAATATAAGAATATTTTGGAAGAGCCTGCAGGGTTTGGCCACATCAGTGTGATATTGTGTAAACAACAAACAGAGCCTTTGGTTCCTGGCTTGTCATCTTTTTGGCAAGTTTGGCGTACTAGAAATCAGCAAAGCTGTACTCCTAACCTATACAGCAAATGTGCAGTTATAACCTTGAGAACTATGCAGGAGTTATTGGTAACATGTTGGTGTAACCATGTGTGTGTTATTGACAATGGTTTTGTTGGTAAGATTGTACTCGTATAAGAATTGCATGTAGAAAGTCCCTCCTGATCTAATGAAGATATTAACACTACCAACATTTTGTGTGCCAGGAACTACATCTGGGAGATCCTTCACAGCACAATCCGGAAGATGAACAAGCATGTTGGTCGGCTACAGAAGGAAGTAAATGAGGCACGAGAAAGACGGGCTGGGAACGACTCGGACGACAGTTCTGACTCTGATGATGAGGAGCGCAGCCAGCAACAACAGCAGCAACAACAACAGCGACCACGACCTAGTGAGGAGGAGATAGAGCGCATGGAGGAGAAGCTGGAAGGGGCACAAGCTGACCAGAAGAATTTGTTCCTTATTATATTCCAGGTTAGAATCATCACTTAGTAGGCTAATGCCATTTAACTTTTTTTACTGAAAAGAATAATTTTAGATGACCTTGATACCATTGGAAAAAAAAATATATATATATATATATATACTGTATATATATGGTATTTATCCTTTAACCCATGGAACATGGATAGCCGCCCAGGCGGGCAAATCGAGTCTTCACTGCGCATCCCAGATGGCCACCTGGGCTCCTGGAGCTATTACAGGGTTATTAATACAAGCACTATTTTTATTTATTTATTTATTTATTTTCTAACATAGGAGGACTGGACATGGAATGTAAACAAACCCCACTCCCTCTGTTATGGCTGCCAACTTGTGCCAAGCAAGTAAGCACAGGCTTTTGAAGCCAATCAATATATCTAAACGTCCAAATTGATACATGGAAGCAGTGGACAGTGACTTTAGAATGATTACATTGGTGTAATAAGTCAATACAGACAATACTCAATAATCAACAATTAACCCGCTGAGACCCAGCGTCGCACGTGTTGCGTCGGCAATGTTCGATCACAAGAACCCAGCGACGCAACGTTTGCGTCCTGGCCAGTCCGGTCCTAATTACTCCGGTCCTATGGCACCCCGAGGGCTCATATTTGTATGGGAACTGTGTAAGTATTCCACGCACCCATGCTGATGGTTGAAAACTCTCAAAGTCCAACCGTGTGCACGTGAGCGCGCAAAAACATGTTTTTTTGGGGAAATTGCCTTCAATTTTTTACTCTTGTAAAATCCGTTTTCGGGGGCTCTGTAGGACCATTTTTTGCACTTTATGACCATTTTTTTTTTCCTTCATTCCTAACCCATTCGCTATTGTTTCTGGAATAAAAACAAATTTCAAAACCTGCTGGGCCCTGGTGGTACATTTATTAATAACTAGCTGGGGCTCAGCGGGTTAATATATTCAATGATAATTCATAATTACTAATCAATAGTTGAATAAGTTTAAACAAGCTGAAGTCGGCACCTGTATGGTGGCCGCACATAAAAATTACTCATGGTCACAGGATCAAAGCAACATTTATGTTTTTCACCTCAAGCGAGACCCACTTGGTGTACAGTGTTCTAGTCTTCACCATCGCAAAATAACAGTCAGTGCTGCCTCCTGATATATATCTAATCTACTATGGGTTTCAGAGGCCGTGTGGCATCATTTTTCGGGAATAACTTATTAACAAACAGTTGGATCAGTATGATATTTTGACACAGCTTTTTTCACACCGTCCCCTAATTTTTTTCAATATAGTGCATTACCAAAAGTGTAGAAATAAGCCACTTGTCCCTGTGTCATGAGGTTAAAGTCACACATTAATGACTAAGAAACAAACAAGGTTACCGTGGCTTACCTGTGAGAACCACCAAACCATTATTGCTTCTCCATCAAACACGGTAGTTATCAGCCACCACCCAACCCTATTATCGCCTTTAAATTCAATTTATCTGTCAATATCAAGTATAAATATAGAAACCGTATGTATTTTTGTATATTTATACTTGATATTGACAGATTACTTGAATTTAAAGGCGATAATAGGGTTGGGTGGTGGCTGATAACTACCGTGTTTGATGGAGGAGCAATAATAGTTTGGTGGTTCTCACAGGTAAGTCACGGTAACCTTGTCCGTTTCTTAGTCATTAATGCGACTTTAACCTCATGACACAGGGACAAGTGGCTTATTTCTACACTTTGGTAATGCACTATATTGACAAAAATTAGGGGACGGTGTAAAAAAAGCTGTCAAAATATCATACTGATCCAACTGTTTGTTAATAAGTTATTCCCGAAAAAGGTGCCACACAGCCTCTGAAACCCATAGCAGGGTAGGTAATTTCTTTGCTGAGATATAGATATGTAAAAATTATGAAATTCCTGAAACTCCCGGGATTATCCCAGGATGCGGCAAAATTCACCCTTTTATTTTCACTATTAAAAGTGAATCATTTGGTGTAGAACATTTTAGGCACCACCAGTGCTGCGTTTTGATATTTGTCAAACTTGTCGTAGGTTAGGCCATTTAATTGCGGAGATATGAATACGAGAAATGATGAAATTTACGGAACCCCCCCCCCAGTATCTCAAGCTCGAGATAATACAAACTCCTCTGTAGTGGGTTAAGCTTCGGGTGACGCGTATTTGTGTCAATAAGGTTGTGTGCCACATTCCCGGGTGGCGTGTATTTGTGTCCTCATGTTTCACGCCATGCAATTAAATTTTATGTGGACCGTATCGGACTATTAATGAACTAGACTTCATCCGCAGCCCCTCCCGCATCCCCTAAACCTCTCCCTACTCCCCCCACCCCCACCCCCTCTATCTCCCTCAATCACAAGCACCCTCAACCACCTCCCCTACCCCCCCTCCCTATTACATGACACGCATCATTTCACTACACTTCTTTATCAGTGAGTGACACAAACACGGAGTGCGTACGTCTAACCTTTAGCTAGCCTCACCCCGATTACCCCCAGCAATGGGGTATGTGCCTGAGTATATACTGTACATACATACATATATATACCCCTGATTACATCATTGATACACACATGCACACACACAGAGGAGTATGGAGCAATTTTTCCTCACACATACGTAAATGCACGCACGCTGAAGCGGTAACTATACCCGTAATTGTTGCTTGTGGGCTCTCTCGGTGCTCACACAGGAAGCAGACTACTTATAAAGTTGAGGTTTCCACCATTCGCAAGGTGAAATAAGGAAAGTGAACATGATATTAGGATGATTATTCTATGTTTATTAGTTACAAAGATACAGCAGGTATAAACTTATGTTTATTTTCCCCAAATATGCCCCTGTTTAGGGCAGTTGGCGTGTAAATTATAGCCCTGAAGCATAAGAGTTAACTCTTTTGCCCCGGGCGTTTAATTTTGCTGCCCACTCCCTCACCTGGGCATATTTGTGGAAAATATGCCTTTTTGTATGTAGTTATATACTGTACTCAGGCACATACCCCATAGCTGGGGGTAGCTGACTCGAGACAGAGCAGGAACAACACAACACAATAAAAAAACAAAAAATAAAACTCGCACACATCTAGGTCGCCCAGGAGAAGACTCAGAGACCCAGGCCCATTTGGGATCCCCAGTAAAAGATTCCCAGGTCCCAGACGTCCCGGAGGCAAGCAGACACTCAGAGAAGCTTTACCACTACAATGCCCACCCACCTCACATCCAGGCATGACCCTTCATATACACCGGCTCCCCGGGCCAGGCGCCTGACGGACTATTATCTAGTGAAACTGGCACCCGATCCCCTCTCCCAACGACCGCGTTATCGCTCATCTATTCACAAGCGTTCTCAATTCATTACCACTGTACTTCGTTTGCCTGTTCTACAGTCATCCCTCTATCTTCCAACGCTTGTACTACACCATCTCTCCATCTCAACCAAGGTTTTCCTATCCCTCTACCTCCCCTTGTATCTGACTCATATACTCTCTTTGTAAGCTTCTCATCTCCCATTCGCTTAGCATGTCCATACCAGCACAGCACCCTTCTGTCCACTCTGGCCTTTTTGTACCTGCTGTATATCTGTAAAAATTAAAATATGATCACATCCTTCATTTAGCTTGACTATGGTGGAATCCGCAGCTTTGTGGGTACTCTGATTCATGCCGTGAGAGTAGTTGCATTTTTCTGGTCCAAGCTACCTCTTGAGCGAGCGTACGTATGTGTGCCACGTGATTAATACTCACTCTGTGTGTGCATGTGTGTGTTGATGTCATGGGGTGGGTTTGAGATTAGACATACTCACTCAGTCACACAAGTCAATGACTAAGGCACGGATCCGTTTTGCGTGATAGGGAGAGGGGTAGGGGATATGGTGGGTTGGAGTAGGGATTGGCTTGAGGGAGCACAGGAGGGACTAAAGATGGAGGCTAGTTCATGAGTAGGCTGATAGGGACAGCAAAACATTTAATTGTATGGCGCTAGAAGGAAAACTCTACTGTATAATTATGGCGTCACCCGGGATTTTGGCATAAAACGTGTCACCCAGATTTTAATGGTTAATTATATTGTAGTCTGGCCCTATCATATTGTGAGCTAAGCATCCTCTCTTATAAAGATATTGTGTAAATTAAAAGAGTATGACTCTTTATGCTACTGCTATCATCTTTTGGTTTGTTTACTCATATTGTGTTGTTTCCCTGGCAGCGGTTCATCATGATATTGTCGGAGCACCTGGTTCGCTGTGACACTGACGGCCGAGACTTTAACACTCACTGGTACCGCTGGACTGTGGGACGACTCCACCAGATCTTCATGATGGTATGTTTTTTACGTTTTATTATAGTTATCTACTAGATCTACTGTATATTGTGCGCTTCTAAATCCTCGAAGAAGGAAATACGGGTGCCATACAAGTAACCAGACGATTATTATTATTGATTAATCATATTAAGCTAAGCAGCCTGAGCGTACTGTGAAAAGTGCGCTAAGAGCTCGCTCCTTAGGGCTTGGGCATACAGTCAGGACCCCCAATTCGCGAGAATAGGGGTGACAGGAGGCATCGCGTATTGTGAATTCGGGTATTGTGGAACTAACTTTAAATGGGAATAATTAGATTGGGTGACATCTCTCAATTATGGCCTATTTTCGAAATTTTTGGCCCTATTTTCGACATTTTTGGCTCTACAGTACAGTCTATATCTTATATATAAGAAGAACAATGAATACAAATATGAAACTATCCTTAAAATTAGTAGTAGATAGGCTAGGACTAGGACTAGGACCGTAGGACTTCACGATTTTCTCCAACTTCTCCCTCCCTAACCAAATCGTACGAACAGTTTACTCTGACAAGCCTATTGCACAGTTTCCTTCTCCTCTTTTCTTGCGAAACAACAATTCCACCTTCATTTTGTGTGTTATCTTATATTGGCGTGGCATGGCGAAAAAAGTGGCAGGCACTACAAACGTTTGGTCACTCCGCACGGCTATGAGCGCTTGAGCGGGACTGTGGGAGGGAGGGAGGGAGGGTAAGCGGGAGGGAAGGCAGGCGTATGCCCGTCTTCTTCTTTTTTCAGAGCTACTCCTGGGCCTCGCGAAACGTAGACGTGCTCGCGTATCAAGCGGGAATAGCGGATTTGGCCCCTTCTTAGCTCTCGATTCGTGTATTGTGGTACCACCTCGCATAATTAATGCTTAATTAATTAATGTTATTTTCGAGGGGTAACTAATATCGATAGTAAAATCACTTATAATTGTTTTTATTCCCAATTAATAAGATTTTGTAAAATCTGCACTAAAGTAGATGACTTTTGGGCTAGAGCTAGGTTACTATACAGACTCTTAGTGGACAGAGGTTTTGAGGCAAGTAAATTGTTCCATAAATTTAATCTTTTTAGGGTCAATTATTGTGACTGTATTCTAAAATTTGACATCAATAATTTTAATCAAGCATTTTTAACTTGAAGTTTCTTGTATAACCTCTGCTTACTTTTTGTCTGTATTTATTGTTTATCTTTTTCTTTTTCTATTATTATTATTATTATTATTATTAATATTGATGATTTTTAAATTTATTGTTCTTGTTAAAAGAGTACTCTTTGTTTAAATCTGTTGTTACTTCATATTTTGCAATTATTTCTCTTTATATTATATGTATTCATTGTCGATAGTATCAATTGCTTACTTTTGCGATTTCCTTAGTTTATTTGTGCTATAAATGTAGGTTATTTGTAGGGTAGTTATTGATAGGGGTCACTTGAGGCATGCTATGCTTACAGGTACCTACCCGATAGCACTATCGTTAGTGAGTGCTGTACTGTATTTTATATATTATTTTGTAATAGTATAGATATCTTATCAATATTTGTATTTTTTACTATTGTTAATGTCTTGTCATGTTGCAAATTTGATTTTAAATAATATTTTGACATTTAACATGTAGTTTCTTTATTCATGCAGAGTTTAGTAAAATTTGCCAGAACGTCCCGGACTTCCCATACTTGACTACTTCCTTTAACGTGACGATAGTGCGTTGTTATATGTGCGATTGGTTTGCTTGGGAAACAGATTAACTTGCTCATGTAGTGATGTACACCCTATGTGGTGGATTGTGTTCTTTTATTTAATAATTTTCATTTTAGTAAGCGTTGTTTCCACATAGCGATTTTGATAATTTAATTTGACTTTATATTGTCCTTGTCCCAATTTTGGTTTGTTTAGTTTGCAAGTTTTACATTTTAATTAGGGTTTTCGCGAATTGTGGAATCGTGTATTGGGGGTCCTGACTGTACTTTTAATATTCACAGGCTTGAATTCGTCCTAAAACCACTTAACACCGCGCGAGAACATACCCTCATGGCGGGAACATACCCTCACAGTCATTCTATATTGGACACTGTTGCAAGCACAGCCCAAGCAAATCAATCGATAGTTTTCGGCCGTCCGAATCGATGCACACTAGCAGTGTTCAGTGATAAGAATGGTTACAATGGTGAAATAAATCAATAGTCAATATAATTAATAATAATCCATAATCAATAATTAATAGTTTCAAGAGTGTTTACAAGCTGAAATAATGTTTCAGCTCACAAAATAATTTATAGGTGAAATATGTTCAGAGAATGGATGAAGCCAGAATGCCAAGAAAGATATATGTATAGTAAAGGTCTCCCTCGATTTACGATTGGGTTACGTTCCTGAAAACCTGATCTTAAAATGAAAAATTGTATAGCAAACCCTTAAATTAATGGGGTAAATGGGGATGCGTTCTGGGACCAGCCAAAACATAAACACAAACACGTAAAAACCTATAATAATAACGTAAATTGGGGCATCGGATAGTGAGGGAGACCTGTATGGGAGTCAGGTGAGTGGAGCAGTTAATAGTGGAAGACCACCTATAGTATACAGTGGAATCTCCAATCTCGATCATAATTGGTTCCCACAAATACCGATCGAGATTCGAAATATCGAGATGCGAAGTTAACTTCTTATGGGAAAAAATACAATCGGTTCCAGCCACTTTCCGACTAACCTACATCAAATCTGTCAATTTTCACATTTGCCCCCCACAATCACATGCAATATATATAATATGTTAAAATAGATAAAATTAATAATGAAAGAGTTTTATTTTTACCTTATATTTATTGATAAAGAGGTTTGTGTGGTTGATTGTTGGTTCCGAGGCGAACGCAGTTAGGTTACTGCGTCTCCGCACCCGGCGCACAGTCACCGTCAACAATTCTTGCAATTGCTTCCCTCACCCTGTCACCACTAGTACCGGCATTTTATGAATGCGATAAAAAAAAGGTCCAGGTAGACGACTTCACAATACAAGTTTTCAAGCGAATGGCGGATGTGTGACTGGTACACCAAGTGGCCGCTAGATCTACCGACTTCAATAAATTTTCCATGGTATAAAGTTTAATCAAGTTTTCTTTTGTCTTTACTATTATTATATATTAGATTTTCCTCATACAAATAATAATGTATATTAAAACATGGTAAAGTAATTTATATTACTACGTAAATGAAAGCGGCAGAGACAGGTTAGACTACCGCTTGAGACGATCGATACTAGCGGTACATTAGTATACAGGTGAACAAAACACAATGACTGTGAGGTTCACACATCGATTTGGTCAAGATTAATCTGTTTATATTAGTATATAAGCATCTAGCATCGATATTTAGCTATTAGCTATCGAGATTAACGTTTTTTCATCGAGATTTGTGATTGGGGAGAGCTTGAAGGTGGCATCGAGATGCGAAATATCGAGATGAGATTGATCGAGATATGTGAGCCTACTGTAGGAGAAGAAAGTGGAAAAATATATTGAGGAAAAAGGGCATTGTGGCACAGGCAAAGGAAGCATGTCTTGACAAAGTAGCCTGGAGGCATTTCTGTTATGGTCATCCTTTAGCGGGGGGTGTCCCAGGGGGAAAGAAGGCGTCGGAGATGATGATGATGATGACGAAATTGCCGAAACTCCTGAGATTATCCCGGATATGCGGCAAAACCTACCCTTTTATTTATTCAAACCTTGGTGTAGAGTATTCTAGTCTTCGACATTCGCAAGATAACAGTGAGTGCTGCATTTTGATATACAGAACATCTAACCTAGGTTAAGCCATTAGGAGATATGAATATGTGAATATCACGATATTGACAGAAACCCCCCCCCCCCCCCCCCTGAACCAAGTGTTGTGAGAGTTCAAAACCTGGCCAGGTCAGATGGATTAATACTGTCTTATCAATCAACTCCACCAGGTTCTTTCTATTATATTCTTTACTTCATTAGATCTCTATGATAATTTTTGCTTACTATTTTTATTATCCAATTCACTTACCGGTAATCTTTTTGATGCTGTTCTTGCACTTTCTTTTGTTGTCAGCTATCAGTATTCTTGTGTTCATTCTTATGACCTTTTTATCATTATTCTGTTATCTGAAGTGGATTGTAAGTTTACATTTACAGATCAGACCGTATGTTCTGAACTTCTGATCCTGTCTTTCTTGGTCTACCCTTTGTTGCAGCTCCTTCCACGTTCACAGACTTGCATCTATTCATGCAGTTCATCCATCCTCTCCACTTGCCCAAACCATCCCAGCCTACAGTACTTGTACGCATCTTGTCACTGATATTCTTGATACCTAACTGTCTCCTCATCTCTTCACTAATTATTCTATCTTCGAGTTTGGTCCCACACATCCATCTTATCATTCTCATCTCATTACGTTCCAGTCCATGACAGAGGGTCGCGTGGAATGCCACCAGTTAGGACGTGAGACTGTAACCACACTCTATGGATGAAGCGGTCTTTAAACTTGTATGTGTGTTGGTCCACAAGCCTACCGCCATCCCCATATTAGTCGCAGTAGGATGCGTTTCAGTGAGATTTAAAGCTGAGAAGCAAAAGATCAAAGATTTGGTATTACATTTTTTTATAGGTAATGCAAGCTGGTATATTTAACAGGTACGGACATAAGAGAGAATATAGGAAGATAATTAACTGAGGAAAGGTAAAGAGTTAAAAGGAGGTATTAATCTCCATGGCAGGGAACTGAACATGGAGTTGGCCCAGGTTTGTGACACATGGAGAGCTACTCTCGGATGAGAAACCTCTTTATACTAGCATGTACAGTATATAAATCTTTATAAACTTAACATATTGAAACTTGTCTGTCTTCTCTCCTCGCAGCACAACACCCAAGTGGAGCGGTACAGCCAGACCCTCAGTACACTACTCTTCACCCAGGACTTGGACTTGCATATCCTCGATGCCTTCAACCAATTTGTGGCACTCCGCTCTTAGCTCGCTTGTGTCGCAGATCCTGTGATGCATAGTGATCGGATAACTTTTCATCTTTTCATGGATCCTTTGGTGTCCAGCCATCGGATAACTTTTCATCTTGTCAGTGATCCTTTGGTATGTGGTGATCGGACAATGTTTCATATTGGCGTGATGTTGAAGATTAAGATATATAGCATGGATGTTTCTATTTGCTTACATTACCGATCCTTTGGAATTTGGAGATAACATAATATAACATGTTAACAGACAGAATACCTTAATGTTATGCAGGGTGGCACTGAATTAGATTACCCAGCGTACACATTAGCTGAGTAATCTAATTTTGAGCCACCCTGTATTGAGGACTTTGACATACCATAAATTATTTGTTTTACTTGCAATAGATCCTACACATATCTTGAAATTAATTGTTAAGAACATAACTACAGGTGATAAAACAAAAAGCCACTATAGTTTATTCTGTTCAACCAAAATCTTTCTTATGATATATACCTTGTTGGATTTTATAGCTACCCTTCTGACAAGTTTTCATCTTGATGCTTTACAGTCTACTGTATAGGGAACTTGGACGCAGCATAGATATATATAGTTCCTGGTATTACTGATGCTTTCGAGTACAGAGAAAACATAACCACACATATATACAGGTTTTTGTGAGGAGAATGCAAGAGGATGAAGATAAATTTGTGAGAAATATAAATATTATACATTAATTTATGAAACTCGACAACATAACTGAAATACCTGCCAATAAATAGTAAACAAAACAATAACTGATAACTAAATAGGATCATCCTGCATTAAAAAGTATGATTGGTGTAACACCAAATAAATGGGGATATAAGACAACACAAGCCACGTATGACCAGAGTAAAGAACCGTGGAGGGCAACTCTACTATCCCAGTCATATAAATTGTCTCCACTAACCAGATCGCTCTTGTTTATACTACAAAGAAGGTCAAACATAGATCAGAGAGTCACTTTGTACCAAGGAGCAATGATTTAATATAGCAAACAAGGAACTACGGTAATAGCAAAACAAAACTGTTGCACAAGAAAATTAACTGCAGGTTTATTATTAACCCCTTCAGACTCATATGACGCAGAGGTTGCCAGATTAGCAATAAGAAATAGAGTTCTCTCACTCTTATAATTACCTCTCCAAAATTAGTTTTCTGCCCACAGCTAACTCAAAGACAACTGCAGAGGTTGAAATAACTAAACTAAAGGTTTCTAAATACCCCTGATGGTAACAAAGGCTTTAAAGTATCCCTAATCGGCTCAAAATTGCGTAATATGTCGGAGAGGGTTAAGTAAAACCCCGTTCTTAACATTAATCATCAATTACAAACCCCAATGCACTTGAATAAACTAATGAAATCATGTGGTCCTCTCAGGCTTCGAACTCCGGACACCACACCCAGAACATAAGCATTTAAACCATTACACCACCAACACTTACAACAAGATTTTTTTTTTTTTTTTAAACAGAACAAATACATTGTATAATGTGACAACAACCAATATAATAACTTTGCCTTGCTATTAATGTAGTTCTAGGTTTGTTCTAATAAATCATTGCTCTTTAGTACAAAGTGCCTCTCTCTGATCCACACGTCTGACTTTCTCCTGTAACATTGATGAGAAGGCCTAGGTTGGTAGAGACCATCTTTATGACTTGGATAGTAGAGGTGCTCTCCACAGAGCCTTGCACTCATCAGGTGGCGGCCTGTGTTTCTTTTAACCCTCTCCGACTTATGACGCGATTTTGAGCCTATTAGGGATACTTTAAAACCTTTGTTACCATCAGGGGTATTTAGAAACCTTTAGTTTAGTTACTTCAACCTCTGCAGTTGTCTTTGAGTTAGCTGTTGGCAGAAAACTAATTTTGAAGAGGTAGTTATAAGAGTGAGAGCTCTATTTCTTATTGCTTATCTGGCAACCTCTGCGTCATATGTGCGTGAAATGGTTAACTATATTATTGTTGTGATAAACTAATTGTTCTTTTTTTACATATTGCGATTTAGTTTGGCTATTTTATATCTTAATAATAATAATAATAATTTTACTTATTTAAAAAGAACGTTCAATCTTCAAAATGAATTCGCAAGCGCTCGAACACAAAACAAAATCTTGCGCGACGTAAGTTAATGTTTTGTTTGCTGTTTGGAATGCATTTTAGATAAGTTTTCAAGTTTCATGAATTTATGGCACTTTAACCGAAAATATTTATTATAGCTCGGTTTTAATCCAACTTCATTGCATGTACTCTAATGTATTATACATTAAGGGAGAGGCAAGGCCATTGTATATTTATAGTCAAATATAAAAGTACTAAACATCAACTTATCACAATGAAAGTTGATCCAGGAATTCTTTTAAATTTTGGATATCATGTCGTCATATTTCGTAATATGGGTGATGACAATTGATTTTTTATATGAAATCTGAAGTATCCTTCATGCTCTTTCCAACAATGAAATTAGGATTTGTCTGTCATCAATAGATTATATATACTGTATATATTATAATGTAAAACTTGCAAAATAAACAAACTAAAACTGGGACGATACAAGATAAATGCAAGTATATCTCGCAAAAACACGTGGGCTACTAAATGTTTATACTGTACTGTATACTCCCAGCCGGACTTTAACCCTCCTGGCCCGGGCAGGTCCTCCAAAGGACAGTGTTGGCTACCCGGGCGATCTGGCCGAAAAACGTCTAGGCCTAGGCTACCGTATTTTTTTAAATTTAACTGCTAGAAATTTGCCACGCATCTATAAACATAGTGCGGTTTCTAATCTGTAGACTGGCGTTGAGTAGAGCTCTCTAAGTCAACTGGTTCAGTTGTGATGAGGATTTCAGTGGAGCTAATTTTTTCGCGATGTTGACAATATGGGAGCTTTTCACACACTAATTTCGTCTGACGTCACAACAATAACATTGATCCGACCTCTCCTTATTCGTTTTCGGAGGTGTGGTGACGCAACGATCGGCTTTGTTTACATGCGTCGGACGCACGGCGTTCAGACCAAGCTGAATAGGCTTTCAAGCTTACTATCTCCTGAAAGGACACCCGGGCACCTGCCCTTATTTCGTGGTGTCCTTTCACACTGACACCCGGGGAGGAAGGGTTAACCTCCGACAGTCAGGACAAAGTTAAGTTAAGTTCTCAAGTTTCATAAATTTATGGCGCTTTAACTGAAAATATTTTGTGTAACTGTTTTAATTCAACTTCATTGCATATACCCTATAGCTGGGGATGGCCGACTCGAGACAGAGCCCGAACAGGAACAACACAACACAACATACAAACAAAATACAAATTCACACACATCCAGGTTGCCCAGGAGTAGACCCAGAGACCAAGGATCACTTAGGTCTCGTGTAGTGGATTTAAGCTTGGACATTCGACCTGACTGTCGGAGGTTCGAGTCCGGCTGAGAATATATATATACTGTATACTGTGTATATATAAATTAGAAAAAGTAAACCCGTGGGGTATGCGGATTGCATCATGTTTGGTATATTTTGTTATTGTGAGGTTTATAGCTATGACAGTTGACTTATGGTTGTATTTATTAATTATATATATATTATTCACATAAACGTGCCTCCTATATAGTTTTTTGGTTTTCTTTTCTCCAAAGAGGTGAATCGTGATTTTCAGTAATTCAATATTGAGAAGAGGTGATACCATAGTAACTGATACTGATACTATCTTGATGGTGTAATGGTTAGAGTGTGTAAGTTCTGTATGTGATATTCTGGGTTCGAATCTTGGGAGAATCACATGCTTTCATTAATTTCATTTAGGGTGTTATTGGTGTTAAGAACGATGTTAAAAATTATAATTAAATACTAAATATTAATATTAAATATAAAAAGTACCGTATATGCGTTCAAATATCTGAAATACATTACTGTACATTCATATTGACCATTGCCAAAATGAGGATAGGATTTGTGTCAAATATATTAGTATAATTATAAATAATGTTCCAACAACTATACAAAGGCCTCAAAGTCTGCAGATTATTTACAATATGGAGTTGCTGTCATCACAATATTCTCACAACATACCACAAAGTTGATAGTGGCAGGTGTGGTGCAGTGTTATTGCAGTCTGAGCTACACAGTACAATGGGCGGGTGCCCAACCTCGAAAGGGGTTGAAATAGGTGAGCTATCCCCCCGCCAAAGGCGGCTTTCTAAGGCCTTTCCTAGCTGATGCTGAGAGGATTGGGTTCTAGTCATGTGGTGATGGGTTGGTCTATCAGAGTGAGAACTGAGCGATCTCTGCCATACCCATAGCTTACTCTGACTGTTCCTTTAACTTATATATTTTCTAGATCTCAAGTGACGGCGTCTTTTCCGTGGATTGACCTCCCAATCTACCAAGATTGGAAGCCAAAGCGTCACATTTTTCCCTTGCCCCTTAACTTTCTCTTCATAATTGCTGAGGGGCACAGGGCCCTGGGTGGGGCTTTGGTTTCCCGGGCGTTTCCGCACCCTCCTCAGCTCCCCGCCATGGAGTGGCTTCGGTCACCCAGGCTTTATTGTGGTCGGCAGGGAGGGTTCTGTGGGGGTGCTCGGTTATGGCCTTGGCCTTGCTCGGGGCCTTGGGGCTGTTCGGCCAGGCAGCTTGGGGAACAACAACAACAACAACAACAACATGCAATGGAAAAGGCTGTTAATTATAATTTAAAACTTGCAAAATGGACAAACCAAAACTGGGACGATACAAGATAAACCATTGTATGTATGTGTAAGTGACCATTTTCCTTAACCTTACCACAGTATACACATTTATTTGGAGGAATTGCTACCTTGTGGAACTGCCACATATAATATATACCCTCAACGCTAAGTTAAACATCCTCCCACATGTTTAAGAGTATGGCCGAGAATCTTGGATATTACAGGAACCTTAGATAGATTAATACATTATCTAAGTACACTTGTATAATGTAAACAATATATATATATATATATATATATATATATATATATATATATATATATATATATATATATATATATATATATATATATATATACTGTATATACCGGTATATATTATTTTTTTATTATATTTATTTATTTATTTTTTCCAAAATCAATATACAGTAAAAGTCCGTTAATCCGACGACCGATGATTCGAATCTCCCAATAGTCCGAATTTTTCAATTTGAGGCCAAATCCGAATTCACCCGATGGTCCGAATTTCAAGAAGTCCCAAAGTCCCCTTTTTGAGGCATTAGGCCACTCAAATGACACATAATGGAGCACACACATATCATATGTTCATGAATTCACTTTAAAAGTTTACCATTGTCATTGTAGCCTATTATCTACTTCAAAACATTCAGATTAATGGTCAAAGGAAGCTACTGATATAATCGTAAACACCTTCGTCTTCTTCTTCTTCCACATCGTCTGCTAGAGAGTTTGTTTTGCTCTTGAACGCATCCTTGGGACGCTCCGATGCGCTACTGGCTTGCACCGCATTTTCTGCAAGCGCATTCAGTCTTGAGCTTGAAAACGCACCTTTGGACGTATTAGTCTTGAGCTTGAAAACGCACCTTTGGATGTTCCGATACGCTACTATTTATAGTTCAGTGATCGGAGCATCCCAAGGGTGCTTTCAAGACAACAAGACAAGGGTGCTTTCAATACAATATAATATAACAGAGCACGTCACAAAAGGAAAATTACAAGAACCTCTCAGGGAAGTGCCGTTGTTAAGGCATTACTTCCCGAACCACATCTGATCTTCAAGAGCAAGACAAACTCGCTAGTAGACGGAAGAAGAAGAAGACGTTTATATCAGCAGATTCCTTTGACCATTAATCTGAATGTTTTGAAGTAGTTAATAGGCTACAATGACAATGGTAAACTTTTGAAGTGATTTCATGAACATATGATATGTGTGTGTGCACCATTGTGTCATTTGGGTGGCCTAATGTCTCAATGTTTTCGTCATACACAGGTTCATAGGGGTAAAGTCCGATAATCCGAAAAATCCACTAATCCGAACGAGAGCCGGTCCGCTGCCCTTCGGATTAACGGAAGTTTACTGTACCTTCCTAAGCAGCGCTAATCAGGTCATTTAGATTGGGTTTCATTTCTTGTGTAGTAATAGTTTGGTGGTGTTGGTTATGATTATTGGTGGCATAAGCCCAGTGGTAACCTTTGTGCGTTATTTTTTTAACCACCATGCACTCCCTGCTCAATTGCTGGGCTAGGGTGGGTGCTCTGATGTATTGGGGACGTCAGTGAACATGCCAGAGTTTGCTAGACCGTATTGTTTATATTAGAACTGAAGTACCAAAGTTTAGGAAGTTATATAGAAAGTTTATAATAATTTTTGTATATTTTCACTAGTATACTTCAAGCAATGTACACAATTAATTTGCTTAATTCAGATAATATTTTCCATATATTATTGTCAACATATTTAAACTAATGTAGAAAAAACTTGCTTGCTAGGTTTGACTACAATTTATATTGTGCTAGAGGTTGCATATTATTAGCACTCGCTTATTTATATTGCAAATACAGTATTCAGTCAAATGTATTTTATCTGTCCTGGTCATATTTGTTTATAGATATTTTCCCTTGCACGTTCAGAGCAATGTTGAAGAAAAAGATTCCTTATTAGTTTACATCTTAGCTTTCTTTTCTTCTTTGTACACTTAGGGACTGTATATTGCATTTCTTCATTAGTATGTACAATGTTTGAAATTCTGTATTGTCAATTATATAAGTTCTATGTCCTTGTATGATTTTTTACAAGCAATTTTCCTTACACATTCAGTTCCCCATAAATTTAATTTATTAGTACCTATCAGCCGGAGTCACTCAAGTTATCAAATCCTGTTTGAGGGATGTATGCTTAAGTGTGAAAAGGAACACCTTGAGATGGTTCGGCCATGTGGAACGTATGGGAAGCAAGAGAATTACTAAGAGAGTGTACGAGAGTGAGGTAGAAGGGACAGATAGGCAGTGGTAGACTGAGTGAGAGGTGAAAGGATGGAGTTAAGAAGTATATGAGTGAAAGCAATGCTGGATGGGAGGAGGGGTGTAGGGGCGTTTTGTTCATGGTCACCCCTTCTGGGATCACGGCGTCCGGCAATAGATAGATGCTGTGTGTTTATATTTTAATTCAAATGCACAAGATTTAATCCATCAGTGCGATGGCTGTTTCTTCATTATTTTGGCTGATATAAGTCCATATTTCCAGATTAGGAAAGATCAGTGTTAACCTCTGAAGTGCGCATGGGGGTAATTGGAAACGTCCCCCTGTGCTGACGTATTTGAGGCGTTTCCGTCACTAAAATATTCATTGTACCATTAATAGCATTAATACTTATCCATATGCGCCTATTATGGGTTGATTATAAAGGTATTAACCTGAAACAACAATAAAACGAGTGAAAACAGCGTTTGGATGGTCAAAATCGGAGATATAGCCCGCGAGTTGTATAATGTATGGGTGAGGCAACCTGCTTTCCCGCCAATTTCCCCCAAGGCCACTGAGACACAGTCGATCGATACTCTCTCTCTCTCTTGCACTCGCTTGCCATCAGTGATGACAACACCCTGCTTGCAACTCGCTAATGTTAGCACGAAAATATACCTCAGAATAAGGGAATAACAGGGAAAATAGGTGATAACTGAAGGAGAGGAGGAAAGTGGGGAAGGAGGGGAGGTAGAGGACTGAGATTTTGCATGGCCCAGGGGCCATTTTTTTTTTTTTTTTTTTTTTTTTTTTTTTTTTTTTCCCGATGTCAAAAGTTGATTTTTTTTTCTCACTCACTCATAAGAGTCTCCCCGCAGTCCGCCGGGGGAACTCTTAAGAGTCTCCCCGCAGTTCCCGGGTTAACTGAGATATGTTTACCCCTTACGTATGTAAATGTACACCCACAGGCAAGAGCAGTGTTCAACATTCATAGCTCCAAACTAATTTCCCTCTATTGGTTTAATACATATATAATAAAACTGAACCACACTGAGCAAACCTTGAATATAAGGGATTTGTTATGCCTGGTAAGGATAGTTTGTCACTTATAACAAGAGAGATAACAAAAGTTAAAATTATAGAGGTAGATTTGACTGTGACTGGATTTGTGTAATATTAGTCAGAATAAAGTTAACGACCACCGAATTGAAGAGGTTAAGATTAAAGAACAGCAACTCTTGATCGAGGTTTAATTCATCAGAAAATTGATATCACTATATTTTATCTTTGACTTGGATACAGTGACTCAGTGGAAATGGACCGGTAATATTGCGACACCGGCTTTAGGGACTGCATCAACTATTATTCACTTATTTGTACTGGCAATTACATACAGTCTGTGAAAAAAGTTCTATTAGTCGGAGAGGGAACATGAGCTAGGGTTGCGCTTATAGAGCTCCATAGCCTTCATAACCCTTCAATCGAGAAACAAGAAGCATCATTATTTTGGGAATGGAAAAGTTGGCTGGTAATGTATTCAATATGGTGGCATTGTTTTAATTATATTTTGGTCATCATTAAACAATTTTGATAAAGCCTGACTAGGATCTCGAGGAATCAAAGGGGTAAAAGTTATCTTGATTCACCCTTAACTTGTACAGATTCTCCATAATTTGAATAAAACCATCTAATGATTGCCAGAATTAAGTTAAAAACTGTCATAATACTGAAGGAGTTATGTTTGGGATAGACTGAAACAAATGGGCAAGTTTGAGAATTTACTGGTACACAATTGTACACAGCAATGGTGTTTGTTTTCTTGTTTAAAAAAAATAAAGATTCATTAGTGGCAGGATAATGTATATGGCAAGAGGATTGATGGGACTTCTTTCTATGACTATACAAGTAAATTTTACAGTAGCTCTTTAAAATATATTATACAGTATATGCAAACAAATGTTCTATTATTTATCCTATATGGTTAACTCATAGGGCCAGCCCTATGAGAGTCTCGTTGACTCAGTGGTCTGGTTAAACTACGGTAATAATAATAAAAAAAAAAAAATCTTTGGTGTATTTCTAATTGAAAGGGAATTCGGTGTGAGTATCCTAGGTTCAAGCCCTTAAAATACCACATGTATTCATTACTTTAATTGAATTCATTAGTCAGGTTTATTTGTAAATTAATTGGTGGGTTGGTGAAAACTAATATGAATTTATCCAGGTTCAGGAGTAATTTATAGCAATACCTGCCTTTGTGGTTAAGTGACCCATTAATTACCCCTTCCATTCGTCTAAACATTAGGTTACCATAGTGCAGTGGGGGTATGTACATGCTTAGATTAATATGCAGTATTTGAGAATGCATAATATATCATGCACCCTTGCCACATGACTCGTTTCCGCCGTTTGGGGGCTTCCAGGCTTGTAGGTGGAGCGGCCAAGGTTCTTGGCCGCTCTCCCTATTACCAACTAATTTTGTCATGTCCTTTTCTTTCTCCTCCTTTCTAGTTTTCGTTTTTCCCTCTTGCGCTTTCTCCTGGGGCTGCCATCAGAGGCCGGTCTCCCACCCTTGAACTTTTGTGGTCCCGTCCCTCCCTTCCCTTCCGGTTGACTTCTCTGTTTGCTTCCTTCCTTTCTCTTTAACTGCTTCGGAGGTTCTAGTTTCCTTAGGGCTTCGCCTTGGTGTCTCTGATCACTGCTGAGTTGGCAGAGTCCACCTGGTGACAGGTGCTGCCGGCCAGGGCTCGCAAGGCTCGTTGCTGGAGGATAGGCACTATAGGGTTGCTTTGGGGTTTCTGACTCCCTTCTCTCTTCCCAGTGAGTGTGTCAGGTGACTACGCCGGCCCCGTTCTCCGTGGGACAAAGCTGCAGGGCAAATGCCCGGGTTGTACAAGGTCCCTAGCTCAAAGCCGAGACCTGTCCCATCTCAATTGGCCGCATTCTGGGTTTCGTGGCCCTGCGGAGGTCTTTCTCCCTTTCGTTGCCAGGGGCACCTGGTAACCGCAGTATCTTCTTCCATGCTTTACCCCCTTTTCTCTTGCTATGGTGACGACTTATGCTTTTTTCCCTGTTCTTCCCTGTTTATGGCTTCTGCTTTAGTGGTTCCGGTGAGTGAGCCCCTTGTGGCATGCAGCCTGCCACTTGGGGGTCTGTTGTCTGGCTGTCAGTCCGGTTCACCGCTGGAGCACGGTGAGTCGGGGATGGTTTTGGGTGCTCTCGACCGGCCCGCTGAAATATCCCTCGGTCATCGCTCGTCCCTCTCGTCCATTACCGTTCCGAATCCTTCTACTACCCTTCCGTCTTCGTCACGTCTTTCTCCACCCTCCACTACCCAGGATTTCATGTCTCCTGTAGTTATTTCTGCGTCTTCCTCTTCTTCCTCTTTTCCCTCTAGTCAAGTCACCCTCGACCCTTTTCTGCCCTCCCTCCCTCGTTCTCTTTCCTCTTCTTCTCCAGTTTCGTCCTCTTCTTGTCCTCGCTCCTCGGTCCTCCCTATGTCCTCTCTCTTTGCACCTCCTTCCTTTACTAAGTTTTTCTCCATCCCTGCTTCTGCGCCTCTAGCCGGTGATGACCTCCTCTTCCACCTGCGTCTCCTTCAACAGGTGGGAAAGGACGTCACCTTCCACTCCCGCCATGATGCCTCCCGTCTTGTTACCGTCCAAACCGAACTTCAGGCTACTGCTATGTCCTCTTTCGTTGATTGTTCTGGCACCCCCATCCCGGCTCAAAAAGATCAACGACTCAACTCCTGTACAGGGACTGTCCTGATCCCCGCTTCCATCCGTCTCGGGGGTCGTCCATTCGCGGATTGCGCCGACCTCGTCAAGGACATCGTTGTCGCTCAGGACCACAAGGTGGTTAGTGTGGTATGCTACACTATCCCTCCTCACGACCTTCGCCGCCATCCCGCTAAGGCCAAGATCTCTTTTGATGGACTTTCCCTTCCTGCCCATGTTATTGTCGGTGGTACTCGCCTCCCCGTGACTGCGTCTCTTCCCCGTCCACTCCAGTGTCGCAGCTGCTGGCGTTTCGGCCACCCGGCGAAGTTCTGCCGTACGGCCGCTGAGAGCCCACTCTGCCCGCGCTGTGCGCAGTCCGGACATGCCGTTGGCGAATGTCAGTCAACGTCCCAGTTCTGCCTTAATTGCCGCGGGTCTCATTCGGCCGACTCTAAGATTTGCCCCGTTCATCTGTTCGAGTCTGAGGTTGCTGTCCTCAAAGCGAGACACGGCCTTACGCTCACCGCAGCCCGCCAATAGGCTCGTCGCTTGGGCTTCACCCCTCAGTCATTTTCCAAAACTCTGTCTCCTCCCTCCTCTTCTTCGCCTCCCTCTACCACGCCCCCCCCTTTTTCTGGTTCCTCGGTTCCTTCCACCGCCTCCGCTCCCTCCGTCCCCCCAGTCGCACCAGTTTCGTCATCTGCCTCCCTTCCTTCTACCGGTGCTTCTCCCGGATTTTCTCTTTCCTCTTCTGTCTCCTCCGTTCGTCCTTCCGTCTCTTCCTTTTCTGTCCCTTTGTCTAACACTTTCTCTGTTCTCAGTCCTTCTCCTCCTTCTGCCCCTTCATCTTGCTCTCTTCCTTGTTTCTCCTCTTCTAGTCTCCCTCAACGCTCTCACCGTTCCAAGCCTCCCCCCCGTTCTCCGTCATCTTCCTCTTCTAGTCGCCCCAAATCTCCTACTCGCTCTAAACTTCCCTTCTCCTCTACCAAACTGGCTCCTGTGCTCCGTTCTTCCTCGCCCGCTTCCTCTTTTAAACGTAAGGGTGGTCTCCGTGATGTGCGGAGCTCAAGTCCCTGCGAGAAGAAGAAGAAGTCGCCTCCTTCTCCTCTCTCCGTCCAGTCTCCTCCTCCTCCCGTCACTGCGTCCCTAGATTTCTCCTACGAAACCCTACCTAAGATTGATGAATTTATCCGTTCTTCCCCCGCACCACCTTCACCTGTTCATGCCGAAGTTCATCCTACCCCCTCTTCTCTCCCCCCTACCCCTCTCCCGCCTTCCCCTGCCCCGTCCTCTTCCTCCACTCCCCCTTCTGGCCTTCCTCCGGGCCCTCCTCCTGACCCTCCCCCTCTTCCTTCTGCCCTTACCCCCTCCTTCTCTTCCCACCCGCCGTCCGTCCTTCCTACCTCTTCCGGCCCTCCTCCTTCCTCTCCTCTTTCTCTGTTAGACCTCCCTATGCCCCCCGGTTTCCAGTCTTCCCCTTCAACGTCTTCTCCAATTCCTGCTATTATTTCCCATCGTTAGCCTCTCTTGGCTATATTTTCCACCCACGGTGTTAACTGTATTTTGTAAATATGTTGTATATAGTGTACGTCTTTTCTTCCCTCTTGTACGCGTCTTCTTTTTAATCTTTTTTGTCTTTTTAATGTCCATTTTACAATGGAACATTCGTAGTTTTGCAGCACATCGTGTTGATCTTCGTTACCTTATCTCTAGGTTTAGCCCACTTGTTATTAGTTTACAAGAATCGCGTTTATCTAATGCCCCCTCCCCAATACCTTTTTACTCCTATATAAGTTCTCCCCAATCCCAGTATGCTACTTGCCTCCTCGTACATCATGATGTCCCAGTGTCTCCGTTAACTATCCGTACTTCTCTTAAATGCACGCTTGCCAGAGTGTTCCTTTCACGCTGGCTTACAGTGGTTTCCATATACCTTTCCCCCTCGATCCCGATCGATGTTCCAGAATTAAACAGGATCCTTTCTCTATTACCTCCACCTTTCCTCCTTTTAGGGGATTTTAATTGCAGGCATTCCATGTGGGGTGACTCTACCGTTAATACACGAGGTCGTTCCCTTGAGGCTCTGATTCGTACACACAATTTATTTATTTTAAACACTGGTTCCTCTACGCATTTTGATAGCGGCACCCGTACCTTCTCATGTATTGACTTGTCTCTGTGTTCCCCTACACTATCCTTGGATTTTACTTGGATGGTCTTTAATGATTACTGTGCGACTGACCACTTCCCGATTGTCCTCTCCCCTACGTCTTACTCCCCAGTGCCGCGCCCTCCCCGTTGGTGTTTCGATCGTGCCGACTGGACATCTTTCGCTGATCTCGCCGTTCCGCCTAATCCGGCCCCTGCTTTCCCGGAGCCTGATGCCATGCTTACCAGTTTCCTGTTGTTTGTGCTCCATGTTGCCTATACTTGTATTCCACGCACCACTCGGAGTATGTCTTCTAAGTGTGTACCGTGGTGGACTGCTCAGTGCACTTCGGCTTTACGCAATAAAAGAGCCAAGTGGAAGAGTTTCCGTCGGAAAAAAGGCTCTCCATATGAACGGGATGCGTATACTCTTTTCAAACAGGCTAATGCCGTCTTCCGTCGTACAATCCGCTCTGCAAAAAAATCTAGCTGGATGTCGTATGCCTCTACTATCAACGCGGATACACCTGTTCCGCAAGTCTGGGCTCGCGTCAGGAAGATTGCAGGGAAACATGCGCCTACGCCGGCCCCAGTCCTCCATACCAACACTGGCATTGTGGGCGATCCGTCTCTGGTGGCCAATATGTTGGGACAACATTTCAGTGATGTTAGCACTGGCTCCCATCTCCCGCCCTCCTTCCAGATGCATAAACGCCGTTCTGAACTTAAGCGACTTGACTTCGCCTTATCATCTGATCAGTTTTTCAATGCCCCCTTCTCCCGGGCTGAGCTTGAGTCTAGCCTGGGAGCCTGTAAGGATACATGTGAAGGCCCTGACGGTGTCCATTACTTGATGCTGAAGCACTTATCTCCACCTGCGCTTGGCTTTCTCTTATCCATCTACAACCGTCTGTGGTCCACAGTTTTTTTTCCGGCTGAGTGGAGACATGCCATCCTTCTCCCATTCCTTAAGCCGGGTAAGTCGGGCCATGCACCAGCAGATTACCGTCCCATTGCCCTGGTCAGTTGTGTAGGCAAATTATTAGAACGCATGGTTCACTCCCGCTTAATGTGGCTCCTGGAATCAAGAGGCATCCTGTCACCTTTTCAATATGGCTTTCGCAAGGGCCGTAGTACTTTGGACCCATTATTGAGATTGGCGACTTCTATCCGCGACGCCTTTTCGGACACTAAGTCGGTTTTAGCTGTATTCTTCGATCTTGAAAAAGCGTATGATACTGCCTGGAAATACAACATCCTTCATACCCTTTTACGTTCTGGTGTGTCTGGCAACATGGCGGTATTCTTGAAGAACTTTCTCCGTGATCGTACTTTCCGATTCAAGCTTCAGAATACATTCTCACGAACATACCCCCAACACGACGGTGTCCCACAGGGTTGTGTTATTAGTACCATCCTTTTTATCCTAGCTATTAATGGTATTATTTCTTCTCTCCCTCTTGGTGTCCGTGCTTCTTTGTATGTGGACGACTTCGCTATTTACGCTGTGGGTTTGGATATCGCTGCCCTACAAAATCTCATGCAGAAGGCCATTGATGCAGCTGCGCAGTGGGCTACGGCCCATGGTTTTCGGTTTTCGCCCTCGAAATCTTGTGCCGTCATCTTCACAAAACGCCATACAGTCCCGCATCCTGTTCTTACGTTGTATAACCGCCCTCTGCCTTACAGGTCCTCAGCTCCATTCTTAGGTCTCATTTTCGATACTCGGTTGACATGGTACCCGCACATTACTTCGTTACTGACCTCCACCACCCGACGGCTTCAACTCTTACAAACCCTTAGCCACTTGTCTTGGGGTGCGGACCGGACGACTCTTCTGCGCCTCCATACAACGCTTATTCTCTCCAAGATCGATTATGGCTGCCAGGTATATGCCTCCGCTGCATGTACAAACCTTAAGCGCCTAGACTCCCTTCACCATCGCGGTCTGCGCTTGTCGCTAGGGGCTTTTCGCTCTACTCCGGTTATTAGCCTTTATGCTGAGTCAGGTGTCCCACCGCTATCGTCCAGGCGGGATAAACTGACCCTTCGATGTCATCTTCGCCTTCTGCAACACAGTTCGGCTGGTTTTCCTCCCACGGCTTCCGGCTTAGCCCCTTCAGTGTCTGCTACTTCGTTCCCCGGTCGGGTCTCTGCTTTACTAGCCTCCTTCTCTTTTCCCATTCCATCGGTGCTACCCCTCCGACAGTCAGAGTTCCCCCCATGGCTACTCCCTCGCCCTACCGTTTGTACAGCTGCCCTCCCCCCCTCTAAGGCCTCTTCAACCCCACAGTTGCTTTATGCTCAGTTTGCGGAACCTATGCTACACCACTCTTCAGCCGTTCCAGTGTACACTGATGGTTCCAAGACCTCCGCCGGTACAGGGTTTGCGGTTGTGTTCCCGGACCGGACCTTCCAACGTCACATCCAATCATGTGCTAGTGTCTTTACGGCCGAGTTATTTGCTATCTTATTTGCCCTACGTACTATTTTTTGTTCACACCTGCATACCTTTGTAATTTTTAGTGACTCCCTTAGTGCTCTTCAGAGTATTCAGTCTCTTCCCGCTGTTAACCCCTTAGTGCTGGAGATTCAAGAATGGTTGTTCCGCATCGCTACTAAATTGAAGTCCCTGTCTTTCTTTTGGGTCCCGAGTCATGTTGGAGTGCCTGGCAATGAGCGGGTTGATTTTTTCGCCCGCTCTGCTATTACCTCTCACCGATCGTGCCACGACGTATTCCTGCATCTGATTACTTCCCGCGTGTTACTCAATTGCTACGTCAGCGCTGGCAGGACGAATGGACCTCCATGAGGGTGTCTGATGTAGTGATGTCAAACTGCGTTCTGTCAAACTTTCCGTCCTACCTTGGAAGTCTTCCTCTCATCGCAATCGTCGATGGGATAATAATAATAATAATAATATTTCTTAAAGCTAGCGCATGCTAAGCTAGCTAAGGATAGCTCAATAAGGCCGATTAGGCGTATTTCCATTGGGGTCCTGTACTACTACCCCATCCCTTTGCTCATGAGGGATGGTAACGACTCAGTGCTTGTGAAAAATCTTTAATGCGCCGAGCGTGGGCGCGAACCCGGGCCTTCTGGGTGGAAGTCCGAGACGCTAGTCACTACACCAAGCGAGACCGCTCTAGCCCGTCTTCGGCTCGGCCACACCAGGCTCACGCATGGTCATTTGATGTCCTGTGATGTCCCCGCGCTCTGTCCTTGCTGCCATATTCCAGTGTCTGTCCAGCATCTCCTGATCGACTGTCCGCGTTTCTCCAATGCCCGACGGCGGGCATTCCCCTTCATATCCTCCCTTAATCGCCCCCTTGTCTTAGCCGATGTGCTTGGAGAGTCCCCCACTTTCTCTCTCCCACATCTTATGCGGTTTCTCCTCCATACCCGTCTCCTTCAGCTTCTTTAATTAGTGTTTCCTAGTCTTCTTCTCCTCTACTCCGTATTGCGCCCAGCCCCACAACATCTCCGATGTTTATTTATTTTTTATTTTTTCCACAAAGTTTCTTTTGGTGCCACATAGTCTTTTTAGGCTTGGTGCGAATCCCTATTTTAATAATAATAATAATATATCATAGGCTTGTGCATAAACTTTTGAGCTGTCTTGATAGCGTAATGCTTAGTGTGCGGAATTTTGGTGTGAGTATCCTAGGTTCGAGTCCTTGGAGTACCACATGTATTCATTACTATCATTGATTTCATTAGTTAGGTTTATTTGTAAATTAATTGGTGGGTCGGTGAAAACTAATATGAATTACCCCAAGGGGAGCTTTAGGCATACGATAGAGAGATGCTGAAACTACTGTTTCATCTGCCTGGCCCCTTTTGCATACGGCATCTCGTTTGTTCATAATTAATTGCAGAACAACCCAGCTAGCTCTCGGAAACAATTCCTTCTCTCAACACTACATCACAAGTACATTACACTTATATATAATAATGTACAGGATGTCTGTAAGGGGAGGTGTGGTAGAGTGGTCTTGCCATTGGACTGGTAATCCAATGGACCCGGGCTCGAATCCCGCTATGTCAGTGGGAAGATATTATTGTGATGGAATTTGTGCTGTACCTAGTATCAGTGCATTACCACAAAGCCCACCGAAACGCCAAATAAATACCCTCATTGTTCCCTGATTAAATAGCACAACGAATATTCCCATATTCAAAATATGCTACAGGGGTGCAATGCCTAGTGAGTTCATTGCTCATTAGGTGGGGTTCTGAGAGTGAGGTTCCGAGTCTAGGAGGTGAGACAGTGATGCACTGGAGCGAGGCAGCTTCAGAGATGGGGCTGCTTCGAGCCATGAGTGAGCAACTAATCCCCATGCATCCTGCGAAGGCAAGATGGCAGGGACTGGTTGCAGCTAAAAGGTGCTTAACATGTCTCACCCCCTAGACTGGACCTCGAGGGATACCTGTATGTAAATCTATTAACCCGAGGAGAACGCCATTCTTGTTTTTGAAAAGCCCGCATATGTGAATTTTTTACTTTCGATTCTGACATAATTTGTTATATTTACCATATACTGTAAAGCATTATTTCTGCTCCATGTGTGTATATTTTACTTGTATGATTAACATGTGAACAGTGAAAACCAGAAAATAGGTGTAAACAGCATATATCAAGTGAAAAAAGTATATTTGTGGTGGGAGGAGGGGGATGGAGCCGGGAGAGAGAGCGAGCAACATCCTGCCTCTGCAAGGTCTCTGGAGGCACTGAGCTGTGTCTGTCATCTCTCGCACATGTGAAAGGGGGGAGTGGGTGTGGAGGACCAAGACTCACCATATTTTGTGCAGAAATAAGAGAGGAATTACAAAAATATGAAGACAAATAGCCAATAATTGAGGAGAGGGGAAGTGGGGGGGGGGGAAGGAAGTAGTAATAGGTGAATATGCCACCTAATCACATATTGCTTCCATTTGAGTGCCTTTGGGGCATTTTTATTTTTTATTTTTTTTCTGAGGCCTATCGCATCTGCTATACAGACACTTCCGTGAGGCCTATCGCGCTCCTCGGGTTTAATAACATCTGGAATAATCAATACATAATCCTTGCATAGCTAAACAATAAAACAGTAGAAACTGTCTGACACCAAACTGTGTTTATGAAAAGCTCAGCTGATCTGGGGAAGGGAGAGATAACAGTGATTTTATTTAAACAAAGTGATCCTAAATCTAATTAGCCTAACTGTCGATAACAATATTTTATTACATTTATAATAAACTGGGTATATGTATATATCTGGAGCGTGAGGTTAGAATTCTTTGTCTCTAGGTTAGGGGGGCGTCTACTGTACTGTAGGAATAGATTTTTACACCATACCCGAAAGAGGAGTTATGGTGCTCCGATCTTACTTTCAACCATGTCAACAATTTTACCAACACACCTAAACTTCGTTTGATGCGAAAATATGTCCAGGGCGGGAGTTGAACCCGGGACCCTTGAGCTATGAGGCAGTCACTCTACCAGTTAGACCAATAGAGATATAGCTCTTGGCCTGGTCGACTCAAGTAGCCTATATTTCCGCATCCTGTTCAGTTTAGGCTAACCCATTTTTACTGACTTTACACTACCCATGTGGTAAAGGAAATATATGAATATGTCCCACGTGTCTACTGTGTGTCGTAATGATGATAAAGTTTTTAACACCCTTGATTAAACAGTGCTCTTGTTACAGGGACTAAACTGGACATTTACCACGAGGTGTAAGAGGTGACTAAAAGGAGGAGGATGAAAGTCTAGGCCACCGTTCATCCTATTTAGTCTATTTCAGATTCAGCCTCATGGTAGCTGTGGGACACCAGAGCGTCAAATCCAGTCTGGAATTTTCTCGTGTTCCCGACTTCGACTCCTCTGTATTCTCAACTTTATGGCTCAAACTATCCTGTCACTCTTATACTAAATATATCTGTGCTGTCTATCTTTCCCCCAACTCCAATGACTTACCAAATTCTTTGATTATTTAAACTCTAAGGTGGAACACATCCTATCCGTCTCTACTTACTTAGAAATCTCCATCTTAGGAGATTTCAACGTTCACCACCACCAATGGCTCTCCTCTCATTCCACTTACCAACCTGGTGAACAAGCCTACAGTACATCTTTTCTATCCTAAATGACCTAGAGCAGTTGGTTCAGCAACCCACCTGTATCCCGGATTGCTTCGGAGATAGGCCCAACATTCTAGACTTGTTTCTAACTTCTAAACTTTCCGGATCGCTTCGGAGATAGGCCCAACATTCTAGACTTGTTTCTAACTTCTAAACTTTCCGCTTATACTGTTGATCTTTTCTCTCCTTTGGGCTCCTCTGACCATAAACTTATCTCTATCACCTGTCCTATCTCTCCAGTACGGCCACCCTATTCTCCCAGCCGGCGGCGCTTGTGGCATTTTGGCGCTGCCGACTGTGAGGCTCTTCGGCAGTAGCCTACTTCTTTGACTTCCCGTGGAATGATTTTGGCTTCCATGGCCGGGAATCCTTGGAGAGTGCTGAACGCATTACCGAGGTAATCCTATCGGGCATGGAGGCATACATTAAATTTTCTTTCTCTCAGACTAATGCAAACAAATCTTGGTTTACTCATGCTTGTTCTACTGCTTTCCGCAATAAGGAAAATCCACCTTGGATGATTCTGGTGCTATTCCTCCCTCTCTACAGTGGAAGCTAGCCAACGTAACACCGATATTAAAAAAAGGCAGCAAATCCCTATCCAGTAACTATCGTCCAATTAGCTTAACCTCAGTTGTATGTAAAATGCTAGAAACGGTCATACGAGACAGACTCGTAAATCACTTAGAGGAAAATAACATACTTAAAGATACTCAACACGGCTTTCGTAAAAAACGTTCCTGTTTAACAAACCTCTTAGACTTCTTCCACGATATCCTCAACCTCTACGATGAGAGTAAAGCTGTAGATATTATATACCTTGATTTTCAAAAGGCCTTTGACAAAGTTCCCCACAAACGTTTACTGCTAAAACTAAAAGCGCATGGAATACAAGACGGTGTGTTGAAATGGATTGAAAATTGGCTCAGCGACAGAAAGCAAAGAGTAGTCATAAACGGTAAGGCATCAAAATGGACCAATGTAAGTAGCGGGGTACCCCAGGGATCGGTACTAGGACCAATTCTCTTTCTAATTTACATCAACGACATAGATGAGGGTCTCACCTGTACAATCTCAAAATTTGCTGACGATACAAAAATTTCAAATAGCGTACTCTCAAAAGAACAAGTTGACGATATGCAACACAATCTAGATAAATTGTCATGTTGGGCCCAAATTTGGCAAATGAGTTTCAATGCGGATAAATGTAAAGTACTACATATCGGATACCTAAATGAGAAAGCAAACTATTCGATGAATGGCACTCAGCTTAAGAATGTAAACAGAGAAACCGATCTGGGAGTAACAATATCGAGTAACCTAAAACCGAGTCAACAATGTTCAGAAGTTGTTAAGAAGGCAAACAAAATAATTGGCTTTATAGGCAGGTCATTTGAGCATAAATCCAAAGAAGTTATCCTAACCCTTTACAATTCCTTAGTCCGCCCTCTTCTGGAATACTGCGTTCAATCCTGGTGCCCTTATTACCAAAAAGATATAAACAAGCTAGAACGAGTTCAACGTAGAGTTACCAAAATGATACCTAGCCTAAAGAACAAACCATACGAAGAGCGTCTTAGAGAATTAAATCTATTTCCTTTAACCCAGCGCAGATTAAGAGGCGACTTAATTCAAGTGTTCAAAATCATCAAAGGCATCGACAATATGAACTGTAGTAAGTACTTCACTATCGACCAATCTAATTACACGCGGGGAAACGGTTGCAAAATTATTGGTAAATCTTTTAACTCGCACGAATCTAAGAATTTCTTCTTCAATCGAGTTGTCAACTTGTGGAATGGGGTTCCCCAAAACGTTATAGACTGCATCACCGTTGATTCATTTAAACTCCGCCTAGACAAATATCTCGCATCAAACCCGCGACTGACTGCGTTTGTAAATGAATAACTTTATTTTATCCCCCCCTCAGTTACTAACCCATCTGTCCCCTACTAACTTCCTAATCCTGCCACGGACATTAGTTCCAGGGCAGTAATTCCCTTTCCAATGTTCCCTTACCCACTCTAAACCACTGTTTGGACACTTGATCCTCAGTGTTTTGGAGGACAAGCAACCTAGAAGGGTCACTGGATCTGTTGTTGCTTGATTTCCTTTGTACTCCTTTGTACTCCACCCACACACTCTCCTACTTGTGCCTAATATGCTAATCATTTCTAAAGATTGATGTACTTTCTACCCTCTCTAATTAAGAAGACGTACAGTCCGGATGGTGTTCCTCCTGTTTTACTCAAAAACTGTGCTTCCGTGCTGACTCCCTACCTAGGCAAACTCTTCCGTCTCTGTCTCTCCTTTAATGTCTTTCCATCTTGCTGGAAGTTTGCTCTCATTCAACCTGTCTCAAAGAAGGGTGACCGCTCTTAACCCTCCAATTATCGTCCAATAATCAGTGTTTTTCAGAGCTCTCTCAGTGTATACCACCTCTTCTACGTAGGGTACGTAGTACCCGACTTGCAACAAAATCCCACCCCTACTCTGTGCAACCCCAATCTTTCTTCTATTCAACAGCTGAGCTGTGGAACTCTCCACGAATCCATCTTTCCCTCATCCTATGACTTAAATTTCTTCAAACTCTGTCCAGACATTTTGGCTCAAACATTCCTTGATTTTGGCTCTGTCACTCTTCACCTCTGGGGTAGGCACTCGTCACAGGCAGTTTTGCCTTTCGTCTCCCTCATCCACATAGAAAACAAAACAAAAATCACATTGGAAATGCAACACTGATCTACTGCATCTTCAAATTTTCGCCATTGCAGAGAGGAGTTGGAGGCCATGAGCATGAGTAATAAAGAGAAACACTAAAAATCCCAGGCCTCCTGTGTTCAGTTAAACACTCTTCCTTTGCTCCATGCAGGCTGGGTTTCTCCTTTTCTCTCTCTCTCTATATATATAGTTCGAATCCCAATATGTCAATGGGAATTATATATTATTTAGAAGGAATTTGTGCTGTAGCCTACCTAGTTTCAGTGCATTACCGCAGCACACCGAAATACCAACAAAAAATACCCTCGTTGTTCCCTGATTTAATAGCATTGTATGAATATTCCCATATTCAAAATATGCTTCAGAGGGCAATGCCTAGTGAGTTAATTGCTCAATAGGTGACGTTCTGAGAGTGAGGGTCCGAGTCTGGGGAATGAGACAGTGAAGCGCGGAGGCGGAGCAGCTTCAGAGATGGAGTTGCTTTGCATGTCTCACTCCCTAGACTGGAACAAGACCTCACGGGCCTCACCGTGTTCAGCAGTTGAGTGTGCAGGCTCTCAGCCTATGCCCGAGAGGGAGTAGTCGGAATATAAAAAAAAAAAAAAAAAAACGTGCGCACACATACGGCATCATAGTGTGTGGTACCTAAGTGTATGTGTGTGTGTGTGTGTGGGGGGGGGGGGGCGCATCATAGTGTGTGGTACCTAAGGGGGACATCATAGAGTGTGGTACCTAAGGGGGACATCATAGTGTGTGATACCTAAGGGAGGGTACCATAGTGTGTGGTACTTAAGGGGAGCATCCTAGTGTGTGGTACCTAAGGGGGGCATCCTAGTGTGTGGTACCTAAGGGAGGGCACCATAGTGTGTGGTACCCAAGTGGGGGAACCATAGTGCGTGGCACCTAAGGGGGACATCCTAGTGTGTGGTACCTAAGGGGAGGGGGGGTTGGGGGGGGGACCATAGTGTGTGGTACCCAAGGGGGGCATCCTAGTGTGTGGTACCCAAGGGGGGGAACCATAGTGTGTGGTACCTAAGGGGGGGCATCCTAGTGTGTGGTACCTAAGGGGGACATCATAGTGTGTGGTACATAAGGGGGACATCATAGTGTGCGGTACCTAAGGGGGGGGGGGGGGATCCTAGTGTGTGGTACCTAAGGGAGACATCATAGTGTGTGGTACCTAAGGGGGACATCATAGTGTGTGGTACCTAAGGGGGGCACCATAGTGTGTGGTACCTAAGGGGGACATCATAGTGTGTGGTACCTAAGGGAGGCATCATAGTGTGTTGTACCTAAGGGGGTATTATAGTGTGTGGTACCTAAGGGAGGCATCATAGTGTGTTGTACCTAAGGGGGTATTATAGTGTGTGGTACCTAAGGGGGGCATTATAGTGTGTGGCACCTAAGGGGGACATCATAGTGTGTGGTACCTAAGGGGGGAACCATAATGTGTGGTACCTAAGGGGGACATCATAGTGTGTGGTACCTAAGGGAGGCACCATAGTGTTGTGGTACCTAAAGGGGACATCATAGTGTGTGGTACCTAAGGGGGGGGGGGGGGGGGGGCACAATAGTGTGTGGTACCTAAGGGGGGCACCATAGTGTGTGGTACCTAAGGGAGGCACCATAGTGTGTGGTACCTAAGGGGGGCACCATAGTGTGTGGTACCTAAGGGGGGCACCATAGTGTGTGGTACCTAAGGGGGACATCATAGTGTGTGGTACCTAAGGGGGTATTATAGTGTGTGGTACCTAAGGGGGGCATTATAATGTGTGGTACCTAAGGGGGACATCATAGTGTGTGGTACCTAAGGGGGGTATTATAGTGTGTGGTACCTAAGGGGGGCATTATAGTGTGTGGTACCTAAGGGGGTATTATAGTGTGTGGTACCTAAGGGGGGTATTATAGTGTGTGGTACCTAAGGGGGGCATTATAGTGTGTGGTACCTAAGGGGGACATCATAGTGTGTGGTACCTAAGGGAGGCACCATAGTGTGTGGTACCTAAGGGGGGCACCATAGTGTGTGGTACCTAAGGGGGACATCATAGTGTGTGGTACCTAAGGGGGGCACCATAGTGTGTGGTACCTAAGGGGGACATCATAGTGTGTTATACCTAAGGGGGTATTATAGTGTGTGGTACCTAAGGGGGGCACCATAGTGTGTGGTACCTAATGGGGGCACCATAGTGTGTGGTACCTAAGGGGGACATCATAGTGTGTGGTACCTAAGGGAGGCACCATAGTGTGTGGTACCTAAGGGGGGCATCATAGTGTGTGGTACCTAAGGGGGACATCATAGTGTGTGGTACCTAAGGGGGGCATTATAGTGTGTGGTACCTAAGGGGGTATTATAGTGTGTGGTACCTAAGGGGGGCATTATAGTGTGTGGTACCTAAGGGGGACATCATAGTGTGTGGTACCTAAGGGGGGCACCATAGTGTGTGGTACCTAAGGGGGACATCATAGTGTGTGGTACCTAAGGGAGGCACCATAGTGTGTGGTACCTAAGGGGGGCACCATAGTGTGTGGTACCTAAGGGGGACATCATAGTGTGTGGTACCTAAGGGGGACATCATAGTGTGTGGTACCTAAGGGAGGCACCATAGTGTGTGGTACCTAAGGGGGGCACCATAGTGTGTGGTACCTAAGGGGAGCATCATAGTATGTGGTACCTAAGGGGGACATCATAGTGTGTTGTACCTAAGGGGGTATTATAGTGTGTGGTACCTAAGGGGGGGACCATAGTGTGTGGTACCTAAGGGGGGCACCATAGTGTGTGATACCTAAGGGAGGCACCATAGTGTGTGGTACCTAAGGGGGACATCATAGTGTGTGGTACCTAAGGGGGGCACCATAGTGTGTGGTACCTAAGGGGGACATCATAGTGTGTGGTACCTAAGGGGGACATCATAGTGTGTGATACCTAAGGGAGGCACCATAGTGTGTGGTACCTAAGGGGGGCATCATAGTGTGTGGTACCTAAGGGGGGCACCATAGTGTGTGGTACCTAAGGGGGACATCATAGTGTGTGGTACCTAAGGGGGACATCATAGTGTGTGGTACCTAAGGGGGACATCATAGTGTGTGATACCTAAGGGAGGCACCATAGTGTGTGGTACCAAGGGGGACATCATAGTGTGTGGTACCTAAGGGGGGCACCATAGTGTGTGGTACCTAAAGGGGACATCATCGTGTGTGGTACCTAAGGGGGGTATTATAGTGTGTGGTACCTAAGGGGGACATCATAGTGTGTGGTACCTAAAGGGGACATCATAGTATGTGGTACCTAAGGGGGGGCACCATAGTGTGTGGTACGTAAGGGAGGCACCATAGTGTGTGGTACCTAAGGGGGACATCATAGTGTGTGGTACCTAAGGGGGGGGCACCATAGTGTGTGGTACCTAAGGGGGGCACCATAGTGTGTGGTACCTAAGGGAGGCACTATAGTGTGTGGTACCTAAGGGGGGCACCATAGTGTGTGGTACCTAAGGGGGGCACCATAGTGTGTGATACCTAAGGGGGACATCATAGTGTGTGGTACCTAAGGGGGACATCATAGTGTGTGGTACCTAAAGGGGACATCATAGTGTGTGGTACCTAAGGGGGGGCACCATAGTGTGTGGTACCAAAGGTGGGGCACCATAGTGTGTGGTACCTAAGGGGGGCACCATAGCGTGTGACACCTAATGGGGGCATCCTAGTGTGTGACATTTAAGGGGGCCATCATATTGTGTGGCACCAATGGATGGGCACTTACTGTAAGTATGTAGCACCAAAGGGATGACATCATAGTGCGTGTCACCTTAGGGATTACATCATAGTGTGTGGCACCTTAGGGATGATATCATAGTGTGTGGCACCTAAGGGAGGGTATCATATTGTGTGGCATCTAAGGGATTACATCATAGTGTGTGGCACCGCACCTAAGAGATGACATCATAGTGTGTGGCACTGGCACCTAAGGGAGGGTATCATAGTGTGTGGCACCTAAGGGATTACATCATAGTGTGTGGCACCTAAGGGAGGATATCTGTGGTGTAATTTGATTGATGTCGGGTACAGGAGCGGATCCAGCTCAGGCTTAAGGGGGGGGGGGGGGGGCTGATATATATACAGTACATGAGGGGCGCCATACCTCTATATGTATTGTATTTCAGATAAAATGCAGTATATATCAGATGTAAGGGCGCAATTTTGGTCACTAAGGGGCCCCCCCCCCCTTGGATCCGCCACTGGTTGGGTAGTTTTAGGTATTTGAAAAGGAGCCTAGGGAGGGGAGTTTTTGGCGGGAAAAGGAAGCGTCAGTGAAGTCGGCAGGCTCTCGGGGGAGGACCTTTTTGTGCAGGTTGTTGGGAGCTCCCGTCTTATTTTCGTGAGTTTAGTGATCCTGTGGTGGGTGAATTGATTCAGCCGAGGTCGGTGGTTCTTGTGGGCGTCACTGCAGCTGTAGGTTAGGTTGGTTTGTGGTGCTGAGTTAAGGTTAATGGTTTGGAGTGCTGACGGCGCTTGGATGGGGAACCACTTAGCCTAGCCTAGCCTAGCCCTGGAGACATATTTAGTGCTACATCTACAAAGGGATATTCTCACCGTAAGGTAAGGGTGCTTACGTTTTGTATTTTTACCATAATATCATAGTGTGTGGCACCTATGGGAGGGTCCTTAGTGTGTGGCACCAATAGGGTCCATATTATTGAGCCCCAATATTTTTAGGTAACATATATCTTGAATCACTATTTCTTTCATTCTTCGGACCCCACATCATACAGTTCATGTAATACTTAGTAGCTGAAAGCCTGAACGAAATGGTAACCTCGTTGACATCGAAGGAAGTCGTTGTAGACAGTTGGAAAATAATATACACGGTTGACTTTATATTTAGCGTTTAGAAACCGACCAAGAATTCTATTTGTCTCAACTACCTCCGGCCGATTTTCGATCATTGTAAAAACGGGCCTTTCTGAGGTCTGTCCCCAAGATCTGAAGATACCGAAATAAAATACATTGCGTTATTATCAATTAATCATAAGAATTCCTCTTCTATCCGATTTAAATTTTCCGATGACAAAGTGGTACAGTCGGGGGTATTAAGTGTTGTAATAGATTCCAGTGGTTTTCGCTCAACAAGTGTTATTGGTATCTTTATAGTTACTGGGAAAAGTGCTTATCCCTCAAGGTATTAGTCAGTGTCCGAAACTTTGTGAAATATCTGACAACACTTTATTAACCTCTACTGTACAATAACCATTTGATAAAAAGAGAAACGATCAAACTGTCTGAATAGTAGAAATAGTAGATCACAAATTTAGACAATCTGGAAAAGGTTCTCCTTGGGAGTTTCAGAATAATTGACCACTTGCGAGTTTCGTTTTATAAGGAAGTTGAAGGTTAGACATCGATATATAGCATATTTTACCATTCTAGTTTAAGTGTGGTTTTAGTAGGCTATACAGGTATATATATATATATATATATATATAGGCTAGGCCTATAGGCTATATATAGCCTACAAGCAAATTCAACGTACTTTTTATCCATGAGAAACCTTCATTATTATTGTATTTGTGTTTAGTTTTGACCACTTGCGAGTTTCAGGCTATAAGGAAGTTGGAGCCGTGAACATCAATATTAATGAGGAACGCAATAATAATGTGGGTTTCTGATAGCTAAAAAGTATAATCAATTTGGTTGTACGTATATATAATGTATTTTAACAGTATTTTAGCTGATCATTCTGCTAAATATTGATGGCCACAGCTCCAACTTCCTTATAGACCTTAACTCGCAAGTGGTCAATTGATTGATTGGTTGATTAATTGATTGACAAACTGGACGTATGTACCCTCCCCCCCCCCCCCCAATGCATAATTATCTACCTTTTTGTATTTCTTAGACCAAACAATGCGAGACTTAAGATTCGCAGGATTGCGCGTAGGCCTATATTTCGATATATTTAATGTTAAAGAGTTGAGAGAATGTTTAAAAACAATTGCATGAAGGTATCGGTACGGGTTTGATTACACATTTCATAATACAGTTAACCTTATAATTGCTTAGGGGTTATCGAGGGTAAGTTGTGCGTGGAGGATCTCGGGGATGGATGATCTAGGATGCTTACATAAAACATCTACCAAGCATTCCTTCCCTTTGGTGTCCTCCCTGACTGAGCCCTGAAGAACCCGCCGGCCTGGTTATCTGGACGACCAGGGGCAAGGACGAGCCAATAGGAACGCGGCTTACAAACTCTAAACCAATGAGCGCGGGGGTCTCATGTGTAAGTCGGCGGGGAGAAAGCTGCTCTCAACCTCAGGTGTGGTCGTCAGTGTGTCGCTGGACGTGGTGTAGCGGGGTGGTACGCGTTTTCTCCATGCCCTCTGCTCGACTAATATCTGCTTGTTATCGAGGGAAGTGTGTAAAAAGTTGGTGAATGTGTGTAATGGAGTGATTGTGAGTGCGTAGTGTCTTTTTGCAGCCTGGTCTGAGCTTGGATTACCCCGGGTGTAGGAGGGAACATCGCTAAAACACACCACCAGGTAAGTCATAGTACAAGTCTCCTTAGCACCTGTAGACGGACCACCTGATAACGTACTCATTAACCCTCTAATTATATAACCATTATTTACACTAACCCTCACTAATTACTTCCATTTTTCTGTGGCTAATTTGTTCTTAGGCTATATCTTTAATTAACATGTGATCTAGTTCTAGTTAATAGTAGCATCAGAAGCATCTTTACAATGAATTCCCCATTTTTTACGAGGTTCACAATTAAGAAACCCATCAAACTTTCATCTACAGCCCAAACATTAACATTTGCAACAAGTCTTCAAACTCAGACCCCCTTAGCGCAGTATCAGTCGGCAGTTAGACAAGTTTAGCTAGCAACAACAGGAAGTAAAGCTGAAGTTAATTGTTGTATCTGCTCTGCTAGACGTGGTTAGCTGGGGAGGTCAAATTGTCTACCTTGGCGGTTAGTTGTAGCAAATTTTGACGGAAGTGGTGGTGTTTCAGAGTTTCTTAATTGGGTATGCTGCTTTGTAGCCTATTGGTGTTTGCGTTTTTGGCCATTTTGGGTAGGCCTAGTGTAGTTTTGGTTTGCCTATATATTTTTTGTTCGTTTTGTGAGTAGGCTACGTGTATTCGTGTTTAAGTAGGCCTAGGCTATGTGCATTCGTGTGTGTGTGCGTGTTTGTGTCTCAAAGTCTTTGTCTATGTGTTGTTGTTCAGCTTATAGCCTAGGCTACTTAAGGCTGGAAATCTACAGTTTTAACCTAGGTGTACGCGTGTATCTAGGCTACGTTGTAGGCCTAGGCTATGTGAATGTTTGTTTATTTGTGCGAGCGCGTTTGGGTTACGTGTAGGCTAAGTGCGTGTTTGAGTATGAGTAAATATTATTCCATCAATTAATAATTCCGCTAATACCTAATAGGGTTTATTAATGGAGGGAACATAGTTAGCCAACACAACCATAAAAATACTCCAAGGCTTGAGCTTCTAAACCTTAGTGTTGGGAAATCTACAGAATGCAGAATGTTGCTCTTGAGCAGTGTACGGTGTGGATTACTAGGCTATTGGGGGAGTTTCGAGTTCTCAAATATAGTTTACACTCTTATACACTGTCAACAATTATGGGTTTAACGTACCGGTATGGACGATGAAAATGGTTAATTAAAGTGTCCATAATAGTATAGGCCGGGTGCCAGTGACTTCGGCCCAGTGATCTCGGACCATTATCCTCGGTGACCTCGGTCCATTTTGGTGACTTCGGACCAATATATTTTTGGTCCGAATTCACCGTTCTTAAACTACCGCTTTCTTGCGAGATTCGGCAATAGGCAAACAAATGGGAACTTATTATAGCTGTATTATTCCTCCTCTAATTAGGCTATAAAGGATGTCGGGATTTATTGATAGGCCTAAAGTTCTAGTGCACTTATACGCTCGGTGATTGCATCGCATACTATCGCGTGTGTGTTTGTGTGTAGCCTACGTACAGTCTTAACCATAGAAAAATCGGTCAATATTTACGAGTCTCACCACAGCTGGGATCTCATTTATAATGGTAGTTTTGGGTTCCTATCATTCTATGCTTCATTGCTATAGGCCTATACTTTTTATCCACGGGTTTTTTTTTTCTTGTGTTGTTTTTTTATTTTTATTTTTTTATTTTATTTTTTGCATTAGCCTAACCTAAATGTATTTGGGGGCTATTAGGTTAGGTTGGGTTTTTTGGTTAGGTTAATGCTAAACAAACAAATTAAGCCCCAAATCTATATTGGATCCTGAACCGGTAATTCCAGATGAACCTCAACCATGTGACAATGCTTACAAGATAAAGGCACTTCAATACGTGGTGGGGATATATTGTTTCAATTGTTTGACCCTCATGGATATTCTTACACAGTAAAACGGAAATCTATAAATACGGTAACATGGAGATGTTCAAATAGATCTCGGTCAACAAACTGTTACATTACAATATCTCCTGATAAGCCCGAGACGTACCAAAAAAACGGGCCGTGTTGCATACCTCCGTACTTTATGAAGGTCGAAAGCTCTTTTAATATTAGTGGATCTGTGAACCGGGCTGAAGTAAGACTACATTATTATAATACATATAGCCTACACAAATCCATAATGAACAGTTCCAAAATACACTAAGATATATATAGCCTACAATTTGTCTATGGTTAAGACTTACATACACATAAAACACACACACGCGATTGTAGCCTATGCACTGCTGCGCTGCATGCACCGAGCGTATAAGTGCACTCGAACTTTATCAATAAATCCCGACATCCTTTATAATTAGAGAAGGAATTGGTGTGGAGGAGGAATAATACAGCTATAATAAGATTCCATTTGTTTGCCTATTGCCGAATCTCGCAAGAAAGCGGTAGTTTAAGCGACCAACGAGGGGCCGATACTTAAGGCTATCCCTCAACATCATCATCATAATGGTCCGAGATCACTGGGCCGAAGTCACCCTAATCCGTATAGGCCTACCCTTTTGAAATTATATTGTTAGTGAAGCCTTCTAATGAAATTATGAGAATAAGGTAGATTATTATCAATATACCTAATGACTTTACTTACATTATTTTTTTTTATCCTTAAATGTTTACAGTGCAGCTAACCTGAAGCACTTGCTTTAAATTGGTTAAGAGGGGATGGGCGTATTTATTCGCTCATTTATGTATCTCTTAACTTTTTTGTTACGGTACCGTTTCCGGTACTTATTACCGAAACTACCATTAATTATTTCTCAATATTTGAAGGCTATTATAGAATAAGGATGTTGCAAAGATCATATTGATATTTGTTTCAACCTCCGGAGATAAATTTTATTTGTAGCCTATGTGCACTATATAAAGTACTGTAAACAAAACAAAAAAACTCTCCCTATTGATGGCAGTGAAACTCTTAATAGGCCTAAGCCCCTTATTGGTAAAATAGATGCTGATTTCAATAAGTCATTGGGGGGGGGGAGGCCCCCCCGCCCCCCCTTCAACCCATCCTGTATCCAAAGGCAAACAAAATTGGGCAAGAATGTAGTTACCGGGTGTACCCCATGATCCCCATCATGTTCCTGTCTATTTTGGCTGCCTTTGGATACAAAAATACATTACCCTAACCAAACAACCTAACCTAACCTAGTATTATAGATTTATAAGTATTTATTTTATTATAAGTATTTATAGATGATTTATAAGAACATAAGAACATAAGAAAATGGGAGTCTGCAGAAAGCCGATTGGCCTAAGCAAGGCAGATCCCTGTCCCACACAACCCCAATTCATTACAAAGCCCAATTATAGGCTTCACACTCTAATACCCTGAGGATCATCTTACCAAACGGTTAGAGATTAACGCAGGATTATGGAGGTCTGCAGAGCGCTGATTGGCCCAACCCGGCTGATCTCCCTTCACACCCAACCCTTCTCGTCCATATGCTTATCCAATTGTATCTTAAAGCTCCCTACAGTTTTAGATCCCACTATAGCACTTGGTAGTCCATTCCACCCGTCTACAACTCTGTTACCAAACCAATACTTGCCTATATCTTTTCTGAAACGAAATTTATCTAATTTGAAACCATTGGTACGAGTTCTTTCGCTATCACTGAGCTTTAGTACATTTGCCATGTCCCCTTTGTTAATCCCACTAACCCACTTGAACACCTCTATCATATCCCCTCTAACTCTGCGTCTCTCTAACGAATGTAAACCTAATTTCTTCAACCTTTCTTCATACGAAAGATTTCTAATATTATGGATCATTTTTGTCATTCTACGCTGTACTCTCTCCAATGAATCTATGTCCATTCTGTAATAAGGACACCAAAATTGGACAGCATAATCCATATGGGGTCTCACTAATGACAAGTAAAGTTTTAAGATAACATCAGCAGTTCTGTTACTCACACTCCTAGAGATGAACCCGAGAATCCTGTTTGCCTTATTACGAACGCTTATACACTGTTTTCTAGGCTTCAAATCATTGCTAACAAACACACCTAGATCTTTCTCGCAGTCTGAATTTTCTAATTCTAAATTAGCTAGTTTATATTTAACATTTGTTTGCATCTTCCCTATCTTTAATACCTTGCATTTGTCAATGTTAAATTTCATCTGCCAATTTACTGACCATTCATGTAAGGTATCTAGATCCCTTTGGAGGCACTCTATATCGCTATCTGAATCAATTGATCTCCCTATTTTAGTATCGTCTGCGAATTTACTTATCCTACTAGTTATACCTAAATCTAGGTCATTTATGTATATAAGAAACAACAGGGGACCTAATACCGATCCCTGGGGGACACCACTTTTGACTGCTCCCCATTCTGACTTGGTACCATTTATGCTGACTCTCTGCTTCCTACCAATTAGCCATGACCTAATCCATCCTAACAACGCCCCACCTATTCCATATGCCTCAACCTTTCTCATCAATCTCTCATGAGGGACTCTGTCGAAAGCTTTACTGAAATCTAAATATATAATATCATATGACTTGTCATTATCTACTGCTTCATATACCTCTGAGAAAAAACTAAGCAAATTAGTAAGGCAAGACCGTCCCTGAGTGAATCCATGCTGAGAAGAATTGATTAAGTTAAATGTTTCTAAGTGGTTTCTCGTTTTCCTAGCAATAATTGACTCTAGTAGTTTTCCTATGATTGAAGTGAGACTAATGGGACGGTAATTGGATGCTATTGATTTATCACCTTTTTTGAAGATCGGAACTACATTTGCAAGCTTCCAAGCTTCTGGAACTATACCTGTTTCTAATGACTTGTTAAATAGAAATGTTAATGGATAACTTAACTCATCTCTGCATTCTTTCAATACTCTAGCATATACCTCATCAGGACCAGGCGATTTATGAGGTTTCAGTCTGTCAATTTCCTTAACCACATCATTTCTACTTATAGTAACCGTACTTAACCTATTTTCTATACTATCGCTGTATACCTTACGGACTTCTGGAAACTGTGCCAAATTTTCATTAGTGAAAACGGAAAGAAATTGACTATTTAATGTACTGCACATTTCTAAATCACTTTCTGTCAATTTTCCTATCGAAGTTTTAAGGGGACCAATTACATCTCTAACCTTGGATTTATATAGTTGGTAAAAAGCTTTAGGATTATTTTTTGAATCATTGGCAACCTTAATTTCATAATTTCTTTTTCTTTACTAATATCCTTTTTTACCTGTCGTGATAGATTCTGATAGTAAGCAAGTAGGTGAATTTCGCCTTTTTTAATTTTTCTATATATTCCTCTCTTTTTTCCTAGAAGATCTAATAGTCTATTATTCATCCATTTGGGTTGGTTCTGTGTTGATCTAAATTTTCTTTTGGGGATATATTTATTTTGCGCATTGAATACTGACTTGATAAAATTATCGTATGTATCTACCAAGTTTGACGTCTCCTCCTGACTTAAGATGACAGGTGCCTGAGAAAGGATACACTCATTTGGACACCTGGATCGACTTAATTTTTTGACCATAGGGTCCGCTAACAGGGCTTCTCTTAACCCACCATAATTGGCTTTTCTGAAGTCAGGTATTAATGTTGTATTCTCTCTGATATTACCTTTCCATTGTATATTAAAATACACAGAATTGTGATCACTATTTCCAAGGTGGTCCCCGATTTCTACACTATTTATCATATGTTCATTGTTACTGAAAACTAAATCGAGAATATTATCACCTCTAGTCGGCGTATCTATGAATTGAGATAAAAAACTATCTTGTACTACCTCAATAAACTCCTTTGAATCAGAGTCCCCTATTTGTTGCTGCCAATCTATATTAGGGAAATTAAAATCCCCCATAATGCACACGTTGCTAAGCCTTGATGCTATTTTAATTTCCTCCCATAATGATGTTCCGTCATTTCTACTCATATTTGGCGGTCTATACATAACTCCAATAACTAAAGTCTCACTACCTTCGTTAACTTCTACCCAAACACTTTCATTTTCATTATTTACTCTAATACCTGATTTAGTACAGCTTTTTAATGAACTCCTGACAAACACTGCTATACCGCCACCCCTCTTACTTGTTCGGTCATATTTAAACAAACTATATCCTGGTATATCAAACTCTGCTAAAAAATGCCTGGTTTCTGTATTAATCCATGTTTCAGTTAGCGCTATTATGTCTATATTTTCTTTGCTAACCAGTGCTCTAAGTTCGTTCATTTTGTTACATAAACTCCTGCAATTTGTATAATAAACACTCAAACTATTACTTGTATTTGCAACTATTTTTCTATTGTTTTTAACTAATTTATTTTTACCTGTTGAACTACTGGACCTAGACGGAAAATCTACGCTATCAGAATGTTCGTTATTACTATCAATTTGATGTGGCTGGGATTCTATTTTACTTACACACCTATGGTTTATTAACCAAACCCCGCAACAAACTTGTCGAGTGAGCTGGCTAAGGTCGAAACTCCTAGTCGAGAGAGATGTACTCCATCCTGGGCATACAGTTCATCCTTACCGTAGAAGAGGGTCCAGTTTATGTTGTATGTCGGTAGTGGTACACCCGGTAACTACATCCTTCCCCAAAATTGTATGTTTACTTTGAAAATGACTTACATCTGAGTGTTTTAAGATTGTTGGATGATGGGAGAAATAAGATTTTCCGGGGATTGTAACTAATTTCGGTCAATATTTACGAGTCACACCACAGCTGGGATCTCATTTTTAACGGTAGTTTTGGGTTCCTATCATTCTATGCTTCATTGCTATATACTTTTTATCCACCGGATTTTTTTTTTTTTTAGCATTAACCTAACCAAAAAACCTAACTTAACCTAACCTAATAGCCCCCAAATACATTTAGGTTAGGTTTTTAGGTTAGGTTAATGCTAAAAAAAACAAAAAACAAAACAAAAAAACAATAATAATAATCCGGTGGATAAAAAGTATATAGCAATGAAGCATAGAATGATAGGAACCCAAAACTACCCTTAGAAATGAGATTCCAGCTGTGGTGTGATTCGTAAATATTTAACCTAATTTCGACTAGGCTACTGTATAATGATGAAAACCTAAAAGAAAAATCATGGGAAAATTAGTGGTAGTTTCGGTTATAGCCTATATATTTTCCGAATTTCCCCCCCCCCCCCCTCAACCCATCCTGTATCCAAAGGCAAACAAAATTGTATGTTTACTTTGAAAATTACTTACATCTGAGTGTTTTAAGATTGTTGGATAATGGAGAAATATCATTTTGTAATATTGTAACTAATTTAAACTACTGTATAATGATGAAAACTACCTAAAACCTAAACAAAAAATCATGGGAAAATTAGTGGTAGTTTCGGTTATATATATTTTCCGAAAATTGTTCCGACCGAAGGCCAGTTTCTCTCAAATTACAGGCTCGCTGTCGGCCGCCAGGAAAATCGAACCTAAATGACATGAAATCTTAATATTGACAATTAAATGGGACGAAAGGTCTTAAAATCGCCCAACTAGTGGGCCAAACGTCTTAAAATCTTAAAACTAATGGGGCTAAACACGAGGAAGAAGGGGGACCAGAAAAACGACCCATCTCCCCTTAGCTTAAACACCGTGGTCTATTGATAACCAGTATAAAGTAAACTAGCCAATTTGTAGCAGTACCGGTATGAGATTCTTTTATTAGTACCGGTACGCAGAATCGATAAGAATACTGACCATAAACCTTTGCGTAGAGTTAAATTAACCCCTTCACCACCATTACGTACCGGTAATTTTAATCATATTCTGGTTACCATTAGACGATTTTCTTTAGCTTGTAATCTACCTAGGCCTATGCGACTCAAATGGGTAAATACGATCTCATAGGTACTTCTTAGACTGCATACAATACATATAATTTAAGCCAGAAAGAATCGAAGGTAAAAAGGCGTCATGGTGCTAATAGCTACATGTAGTGTCAAAATGTGCGGTACAGTTCTCGGCAACCTTGAAAGCCAAGTTCTGAAGCATCTGTCTGTTTTACGTTCGATACTGATTCAAATGAGTGTCTCGAGTTATCCTCTTAACTGTACTGTACGGTAAAGCAATTAATAACATGTCGACACAAAATGTATTATTTAACTACGGTACTATTATTTTGTGGGTAGCTAGTATTTTTTGTTTCATTTATGTTTACTAATTAAACCACCGCGTACGAATTGGTTATAATGAAGAGGCGTCATTGTGTTGAAAGGGTTAATGTCACCACCTAGCCTAAAAGTCGCCAAATACATTTAAGACAAGAAGGCATTAACACATGGTATGGTACACCCGGATACCACAGAAACAGGATGCCCAGGTGGGTATGAGCCGGAGATTTGTAGTGAGCCAGTACCGATTTAAAGGTCAGCCCTGTGGATCTGCACGGTCTGCGGGCGGGTTCGAAAGAAGAAGAAGAAGAAGTGGGCACGGTACTTTCTGGGCAGCAGTCCACTCTATCACGGAGTCACACACACACACACGAACTCACGTTTCGAACCAAAGAGGCTGAACTCTCAGCGTGTCCTGCATGATATTTATCTTGTTCATTTAATGTTACGCAATCAGTAAAAGAATGAATCACATGCATGTATTTGTTATTGAATTGTATGTCCTACAATATTTACATTATGGAAGGATTAAAATACAAAACAAAACTAAAAACAATGCAAATATCTCATTTGTACTACGGTATATATAAATAATTGATTGTGTTGCAAAATAAGACACGATAATTATCATACATGACAAGGAGTCGTCACTATTGGTTCGAAACATACCGTGTGTGTGTGTGTGTGTGTGTGTGTGGCGCCGTGATAGTTAGAGTGGGCTGCCGTCCAGAAAGGAGCCATAGCAAATCTCCAGCTCTCATACCCATCTGGGCTAGTTTCTGTGGTATCCGGGTGTACCGTAATAAATGCTTCGTTTTTTCGATCCCCAGATATTTCGGATTCACACAGTGGCTGGTTAGGCCGTTAGGGGAACGGACTTTTGTTGTTGATAGTACCGGTAGGTCTAGCCTACTAGATAAACCCGTCAAATATTGGATAGTACGGTAATTCAGTATCAATATAGCCTATACTGATAAGCTACCTTTTTAAGACCTTTGAATGTTTGTTTACAGTGTAACCTAGACAAGATTATAGGTCTACCCTACTAATGTTATCTATTAAAGATTTTTTTTATTCTGGTTATCATTAGACGATTTCGTCCGTTTTATGAAGGATCTGAGAGTCAAAGGTTATATAATTCAATAATTGAGATCATTATTACCAATTTTTATTCCTCGAGATCCTTCCTAATCTGAATAAACTAGTATAGTTTTAGCCAGAATATTGTGTGAAGCGGAGATTAGCCTATATTTACCAAATTAGGTTGGCGAGATCATATCATGCAGGCGTTTATATTTTCTCTGGGCGAGCTATTGCGAGCCTGCGATTTTAGGGAAATCGGCCTGGGGCCGAACAATTTACTTGTTTAGCTTGAAGGAAGTCTGGGGATACTTTTTTTTTCAGTGTAGGGTGACTGGATCAACCTAAACCCTCAATATATTAATACAAAATCATAATAGCCTAACCACCAAGACATCGCAGCAGAGATAGGCTAAGTGTTAACAGGCGTCATTGCACTGAAAAGGTTACGTAACTCATTAAACACGATTAAGTGTCGCTTTATTTAACTTCATACTGTATAGGCCTAGTATTAACTCTAAATAATATTAGAATCAGCATTTAAAGCAGCATACTTTTATTATTTTTGAGAGTATTAAATAGGTGATACTCTATAGGCCTATCTGAACAGTAAAACAAACAACAAATACATAAATATAAACTTAGTTATCTTAATAATATAATGACATGGAAAGTGCCATAGCCTACACCTAGGTGTCACAGGAACAATACCGGTACAGTACCGGTACCTTAAATCTACAGAAAAGACTGATTAAAATGTGTTCTCATCACAACTTATGTCTCCAAACTTGATACAATTTAGCATGGGTGTACTTCTGTAGGCCTACACGCAGAATCACATGTATTAAATAGAGGAGCACTCAGGAGAGCTCATGCCTGCTCCTACGCTGGCGGAGGTACCGGTACTTACTCGATCGCCTCCTAAATGGAATCACTTCTTCCTTGGCGCATAGGCCCATGCTATATGGCCACCAACTTTTGTGAACATCGGTTCATAACTTTATGAGCCGCCTACGCTGGCGGAGAACATTACCTCTGTAATTTTTCGCGATAATACCGGTATCTCAGGATGCATGGGGAGAATCTTTTTACTTGTGTGAATGGGAGCTGCCTCATGTGGGCCGCATGGCCATATGCAGTTTCCCGCGATCTTATAATCTTATGTTCTTATGTAATTGGGGTTGGGTGTGACAGGGATCTGCCTTGTGTGGGCCGATCGGCTTTTTGCAGACTCCCATTTTCTTGTGTTCTTAAGGCCCCCTTAATTTCCTTAAAGATGTGAACGAATAAGATAAGGAATACCGGTACCGTACGTACATGAACAATTAGAACCGGGTAGGCCCTATTCAGTACCGATCAGGGCTGATCTAGAGCGAAACAAGGTGGTGTGGGGGGGGGGGGGGTCATGTCTGTGCACTAGCCTAACTGTTTGGACCAATTTAACATGACGCATTTATACACACTATTCTGGCTAACATTATACAATGTTAGGCTACACTGATTAGGAAGAATCAGTGAGAGTAGAAACACCCTTTTCTGGTTCATTTTTCTACCAAACAATGTTGTGGTACGATATGTACAGTCTCCTTAAGTTCTGTTTTTTTACATGATGCGGAATATGAAAGTATTACAAAGTAACATTATTGTAATTAAATCAAGAGTATAAAGTACGGTAGTTTGTTATAAATCAGTTGACTAATCAGATGAAATAGTGACATAAAAACTACACCCATAATTCAGTCACACAAATTTTACTTCCGTATTCCACATTATGTGAGAGAACAGAACTTATCTAGGAGAGAGTACATTATTACAATAGTTTGTAGGACATTTTTTGTTTAGACCTAAGGTGATCTAGGAGGCAAATTCGAAACAAATGAGTAGAGTACCGGTACTACTACTACTACTACTTATAATAATAATAATAATAAAGTAATAACCCCCCCCCCCTCAACAATAACCTCCTAAACGCCGGTACGTAGGCCTACGCTATTCTAAGTAGGAAACAAAACTTGACAAACGACTAGAGTAATAGAGCTATTATTTCTACATTTGGGAAGGGTCAGCCAGGGAATAGGTGTGGAAATTTACAGCCTATTTGCTTTAGCCCTTTTTGAACGACAGAGGTTAGGGTTTACGATTTCTGGACTACCGGTACCTATTTAGGCTATTTGGAACATGGCATAGTGTTGAAGCACTAGGTAAATGTCCGTCAAAGGCACTGCTTGAATTATTCATCTAGGCTATGAAGCTAAGCGTCCATGGATGCCAACGGCAGTGTTGTGGTGTGCACTTGACCATATAGGCCTAGCCTAAGTCAGCTCATGGCGCTAAATGTATTTTACGAGGGGAATGTCAACCATCACTAACCAGACATAATATATTCCGTCCCTACCGTATTTGTTACACACTTTTATCCAGTTATAGACGCAACTCATCGCTTTACCCACATCTTACCTATTGTTGACATAGGCTAGGTCGCTAGGTAAATATAATGGAGAGGGATCTTTAATGAGCAATGTGAGGATAGAAAATGAGACTCAGTCTATATACCTGGTAACTTCCTTCAGCTATAGACAGAGGTTTCACGCAAACGTAATTGTCGTAAGTGGATGATGAAACTAATTGGATAATAACAGTAGCCTGCACCTAGACTATGACCTTTCAGGTTTTAACGATGTTTTTACAGATATTTACATTTGTTATTCGACGTACCCTGCAGTTAACCCCTTCAGTACGGTGGCGTCATTCTAATGTAATTTCGGATAGCAATGTGCGACTTTATTCAGCACAGGAAGGTTATCGAGGAGTCAAAATTGGAGAATCTCTATCAAATAAACTTGTGACTCCCAAAGGTTCTCCTTATGCTTAATAAAAGTATCAAATGATAACCAGATTACCAAGAAACATTGCACCATCGTACTGAAACGGTTTATAATAAAAATTAAGACAAGTGGAACCTGAAAAAGTGAATGCAACCGTCGCCTGCATTAGCCTAGTTTGTTTACCTTAGCTGAAGTAAATTCCAGTGTCCCAATCTGATTACTTAGATTTTGTTGCGAAATATGATGTTAATTATTAAAACTTTACAATCAACCAGCAGCACACTCCGTAGCCAATACCCTTATGGTGAATAATGGTATTAATGGGGCTCCTTTATTGTTTTATGGGTTATAATATTTGACCAGCTCCGCACTTAGCTGGTGAGGGGAATGTGGTCGTACCGTACAGAGAGAGTGAGTGAGTGAAACATAAGGAGGATTACAAGTTAACAAATAAGTACGTTACCGGTAGCCTACAAGGTCATCCTAGAGACATGTTTATCTTGCGGGTTGTGCACTCCTCTTGGGGGATCCATTTAGGGGTGGGGTGTATTAAATCTAAATAAGAAGTAAATATATTGTAGGTAGCTTACAAAGTGAAGGTAGCGACGTGTACCGGCAAAATTTCGTCAACATCCAATCCTAAGTTTAGTGATGTATTGTGTCGTGAGTAGCACACACACACACACACACACACACACAATAAAACGAGTAGCCATAATAGATTCCAAGCAAATCAGATACAGGTCCGTACCGATAAGTATTGAGCTCAGTTCGCAGGTTCAGATCAAGAGAAAAAGTTTAGCCCACCTCACCGTAACTATTTTTATAACAAGGGGCAACACAAAAACAAAACAATAATAATAATAATAATAATAATAATAATAATAAATAAGTAAATGAATAGATAGCCTATATAGATTAATAAATACCGGTAACTTCCATCGTCGATACAACAAAGCCATGAGGGTTAAAAGTGATGAAGTGGACTGGGGTACCGGTAGCATTCCAGGCGTCCTTTCCTTACCAAGTGGAATATTTAGAAAGTACCGGGTATATAATGTAGTGGTGTGGAGTGATTATACAGTATACTGGGAAGTTATAAGAACATAAGAAAATGGGAGTCTGCAGAAAGCCGATTGGCCCAAGCAAGGCAGATCTCTTATGTCAGTGAGATTGGGTTGTTGTTCTCTCTCTCTCGACCGTAGATCGTTTAACACTTGTCTGGTGCGACGTCTTGGGGTTATTATGGTAGTCATTATGTTAATTATTATTTAGGGGTTTCGAACGATCTCCCTTAACCCTTTTGAATACCACAGATCCTTCTTAAACTACACAAAGACGTCGCCGGTACATAAGGGATTAAATTGCACAATTGGAGGTAGATCATGTTAGGAGGCTGAAATGTAATATATAATACGTATATTTTTATTATTATTTTATTTTATTTTAACAGGGTGTCAAACGAAAGCCGAATCCATTATTGTTAGTCTTTATTGTAGTATAAAATGTACAGATAAAATTGTGGTTTCAAGTTCTTATACATTCTTTGTAAATGATAAAATAGTCAAAACAATGTTATATAATGTTAATCCTCTTGTATTGTATTCCTTCTCATAATCATTCAGGTCTTAAAAAAAAAAAAAAGCTCCGGTTTGATAGGCTACCCATATTTTGAAGCCTCCCGAGGATAATTGCTCAACAGTATTGCCGGAAAGAGTGTGACGCTGGCTGGCTCAACTAGGCCCCGAGCTGGTAACCTGGGAACAGACTTAAGGGGGGAGGGGGGTATTTATTTACTGGTTTATATATACTGTATATACAGTATATATATATAGGGCCTACAGTATATATTACCGGTACCGGTATATATTTATTTATGTACTACCGGTACCGTATTATTTTAATTTCCTCCCTAGACCTCCCATCAAACATTCCCAAGATCCCCCTTCGAAATACATTTTTCCATTTTTCGGTTCCTCCAAAATTACAGGCTCGCTATCACTCGCCAGAAAAATCGACACCTAATTGGCACGAAACGTGTAAATATTGACAAAGTATGTCTAATGGGGGAAAGGTCTTGAAATTGACAAACTAATGGGGCGAAAGTCTTGCAATATCAAAAGTAATGGGGCTAAGCATGAGGGAGAAGGGGGTCCAGTAAAAAACAACATATATATACCGGTACCTACCCTTAAGGGGCTAGCACACCAGAGCATGTATCGTCAACTTGCGATTTCCAACCGTTATTTTTTCTGACGACATAATATGGGATCTTTCGCACTGATATCTACGTTGAAGATCGGTGAATGTTGGTGAAAGAAGGAATTAAGGGGAGATTGCCACTTGAGGGATTTTTGTTGTTGTAACCCCTTTCTCCCTCATGTTTAGCCCCATTGCTATTGAGATTTTAAGACGTTCACTCTATTAGTTTGTCGAATTTAAGATCGTTTGGCCCATTTATGACAATGTTAAGACCTTTCGTGCCATTTAGGGGTAATTTTTCGTCGCGAGCGATAGCGAGCCTGTAATTTAAGAGGAAAGGCCGGGACATTTTTCTACCGAAAAAATACAAATTTAATCTTGAAAGGGGGTCAAGGGGGTGTAAATATATGCTTGATGGACGGTTACTGAATACACTAAAAACCTTCCCTTAATTTACAGTTGTAGACGTTACCTCATAGGCTATGTTGACGATAAATGGTGTGGGAAGAACAGGTGCGTGAACAGCGCGACTTGAACATTTAGTAGGCTACCGTATAACATAAAGGCAGTAGAGTGAGCGATAGGCTATCTGGGCTCAACCGTGAACATCTTAAAATATAAAAAGCAATGGGGCTAAACATGAGGGGAAAGGGGTAAAGAAAAAAATCCCTCTAATGGAAATCTGCCCTTAATTCATACAAGGCTGATCTGTGAGTAATATATATGTCTGGAGCCAGTCAAGTAGGCCTAGGCTCCCGCCATAAACACTTTATTATCACGAATGGGGACCATTTGTGGAGCAGGGTGTCAAACGAAAGCCGAGTTTTAGTCTTTATTATTGTATATTATAAAGGTATAATTTGTTTTTCTTTAGTTCAAAATTTATCTTTGGAAGTGATAAAATGGCCAAAACAATATAATTTTGTGTTAAATTGCCTGTATTACCGTACCTCCTCATATTCATTCAAGTCTTTAAACAAAATTGCCCCGATTTTGACGCCCAGTTCCGAGATTTGAAGTTTACTCAGAATTACTTTCTTGAAAGTAATACCGGTTCCCAATATTAGCCCCTATAATCAGATGGCACCATATTAGGGCTTAATCTATCTACCGTATTTCCAGGTGATTTTCATGTACCGGTAACGTACTTGAATACGGTACCTGTCAGCTTCAGAGAGTTACCGGTAGCTAAGATGGTTGTTTTTTTCCTTTTCATTCCCATAGGGGTCCTTCCTAAACCTGTTACGGTACAATAATATACAAGCATATACCTATAGGCTAGTATTTTTTTTTTTTTTTTTAGACCCTCTCCGGTTTCACTCCCTTACTTGAGATTTTAAGATGTTTCACCTAATATCTTGGCGATTATGAGACACTTCACCTCATTCAGGTGTCGATTTATTCCGAGTTTCAGGAAAATACCTGTTGTTTTTTTCTAAGTCTTGGGGGCAAATTAATAATACGTTGCTCGAAAATAGCGAACACAATATCAAACTCTCTAATAATTAAAGCTAACCATATCAACCCCTAACACGTGGCATCAGATAGTGTTAATAAAGTGAACTAACCGTGATCCGAGTGAAAGTGTTCCACAGCTGCACTAGATCACATGACGAAAACACATCAAATCCATGAGGCTCACAAACCCCCCCCCCCCCTCCCCGAACAGACATGTCGGAATGGCATGGCATGTGATACCCAAGCAAGCAAGGAGTCACCCCCAACGCGCCCCTGTCGACCTTGCCCTGGCCAGTCTCTTTAGCAGCTAAATCAGGAAAACCCTCAGGCAGCTCCAGTTAAGCCTGGACACCTTTTTCTCCTGCTAAAATTCACTTCATCCAACTAATTCTTGTCCTATCCCCACTTCCCCCTAACCCCCTGTCACTACTCAATTTGACTTGACTTGACTTGACCATTACTGGTACGGTACCGGTACCCTGAGTTACCGTGCTTACTTACTTGTGATACTTGTGATGTGTTGAGGCTCACAGTAGTATATAGGCTGTGGTAATAGTAACCATTTGATAATCTGTGGATAGGTTTTAGCACTGGTGCCATAATGTGGACTTTATGGTAGTTTATGAAGTGTGTAGCCAATATCGGTCCCCTGTGTGTGAGAGTAGTGTGAGATAACGTTGATTAGGCCATTGGTTATATTGCTCGTGACTGAGTTACCGGTACCTTTTGGCTATATACCGGTGAACTTTGATCCTAACCCTTAAACTCTTTGTCGTACCGTATTTATATACCGGTACCGTACTGTGTACAGTGTGTAGGCATAGGGGTGCTAAGAAACTCTGGAGACAAACAGGCCGCCTTTTGAATTTGACCCTTGGAACGTGCATTACAATGTCCGAACCCTGACCATAGAATATTGGTTATCCTCCTTGACGAGCTTAGAAACGTTAAATGGGATATTTTAGGTCTTAGCGAAATTGGAAGAACAGGCGAGTCATTTGCATTGAATTGCCTGACGGTCACGTGTTACGTTACAGAGGAAAAGAAGAGAGGAAATAATATGGAGTTGGATTCTTTATAAAAGAACGACTAGTTGGTACGTACCGTAATGTTACAGATTTGTAATCAAGTCTATGCACCAACGGCAACACAATGATAAAGAAATTGAACAAAGCATATAGAGAGTGGTTGGGTAGTAGAGGGAATGAAGATTTCGAGAGACAGAAACGAGCGAGGTACGTGGAGAGTAAGAGGGTGGTGAAGAGAGTAGTGAAGGAAAGTAAGAGAAGAGTAGATGAGGAATTTGGAAGGAATCTGAGTGTAAAATGGAGGGAGAGTAAGAAACTGTTCTGGAAAGAAGTCAAGAAAGTTAGGGAAGGTAGCAAGGGAAACAGTAAGGGTGTGAAAGATAAGAATGGGAGAATGCTAGCCGAGAAGCAAGAGAGTCGAAAGATGGAGGGAGTACTTCAGTGAGTTGTTAAATGTAAGGAATGAAGAGCCAGCAAACATAGCTGGATATGGTATGGGAGGGAGAAGGAGAGAAATAGTGGAGGAGGAGGTGGGGATCAGGAGGTCAGAAGTGTGGGAATCCATGAAAAGAATGAAGTTGGGGAAAGCACCAGGAACAGATGGAGTGTGTGGGGAAATGTTGAGGTATGGTGGTGAGATAGTGATAGAATGGGTATGGAAAATGTGCAAACTAGCATGGGAGAAGGGGAGTGCACCCGATGACTGGAAGACTGGCATAATAGTCCCCCTATATAAGGGCAAAGGGGAAAGAGGAGTGTGTGGTAACCACCGAGGAATACCGGTATGTCTTCTAAGCGTAGTAGGGAAGGTATACAGCAGGTTAATGCTTGAGAGAGTGAGAGTGAGAATGGAGAAATGGATAGGCGACGAGCAGGGAGGTTTTTAGGAAGGGAAGAGAATGTGTAGATCAGATTTTACCCTGAATTGTGTTGTGGAGAAGTATCTGGAGAAGAAACAAAAGGTGTATGTTGCCTTTATGGACTTGAAGAAGGCCTATGACAGAGTGGATAGATTAGGTTTGTGGAAAGTACTTAGAATATACGGAGTAGAGGGCAAGTTGCTGAAAGGAGTGAAGAGCATGTATGAGGGTGCAAAGGCGGCAGTACGTGTGGAGAGTGAGCAGAGCGAGTTCTTTGACCTGAATGTTGGTTTGAAACAGGGGTGTGTGATGTCCCCGTGGTTGTTTACTATATATATGGATGGAGTCATGAAAGAAATACTATCAAGAGCAGTGGATGTTGGGGTATCGCTGAAAAGGGAGGGAATTGAGTGGAAGCTACCTATACTGCTGTTTGCGGATGATACAGTTCTGATGAGCGATAATGAATGGGAGTTGCAGGGTCTGGTAAATGAGTTTGGAACAGTGTGCGAAACACGGAATTTGAAGGTAAATGCGGGGAAGAGCAAGGTTATGGTCTTCGAGAGGGTTGAAGTCACAGAGTGTGAGGTGAAGCTGAACGGTCAGGCTATGGAGATCGTCAACTCTTTTAAGTATCTGGGCAGTGTGTTGAGTAAAGATGGGACTATGGATGAAGAAGTGCGGGAGAGGGTACAACAGGGGAAGAGGGTTGTAGGAACGCTAAAAGCAGTAACAAGAAATAGGGTGGTCAGTATGGACGTGAAGAAGTCCTTGCATGACAGTGTGGTAATCCCGACACTGACTTACGGAAGCGAAGCATGGACGTTGGTCGAGAGACTCAGACCAAGAGTGAGAGCAGTGGAAATGAATTACTTAAGGAGTGCGTGCGGAGTTACATGGAGGGATAGACAGACTAATGAGGAAGTAAGAAGGAGGTGTGGTGTGGAGGTAGATGTGCTGGAAAGTGTGAAAAGGAACAACTTGAGATGGTTCGGCCATATGGAACGTATGGAAAGCGAGAGAATGACTAAGAGGGTGTACGAGAGCGAGGTGGAGGGACAGAGAGGGAGAGGTAGACCGAATGAGAGGTGGAAGGATGGAGTGAGGAAGTACATGAACGAAGGCGGTGCTTGTTGGGGGGAGGGGCGTCGGCTGAATGGGGACAGAGGTGCATGGGGGCGGTTCGTTCGTGGCCACCCCTTCGGGGATCACGGCGTCAGGCAATAGATAGATAGATAGAACAGTTTTATGAAAAGACATAAAACACTCAATTCACATTTGTGATCTGAGACTTTAGTGCCAAAGTACCGGGTAAGCCAGAAAATAGTAGGTGAAATAGTTATAGGTACGGTGCCGTACCGGTATCTTTGGAATAGGTAATTGAAATGGCAGAGGAGACACTCTTGTAGAATTTGCAGAACGAAACCAGCTAAAGATCATGAATACATTGTTTGAAAAGAAAGCTAGCAGAAAATGGTCATGGAATGGTCCTTCCTAATGGAATAACCAAGAATGAACTTGATATATATGACCATTCCATGACCATTTTCTGCTATATATATATATATACCGGTATATATATATACTGTATATATACCGTCTGCACTATCGGTCCTAGACTATATATTCAAATGAATTTCTGGTTGTTACATCCGTGCGTTAATTTAGTGTGTGTATAAATAGGTCCCCCAGCACAGGCGGCGGGAGACCTTGCTCCAGTTACGATATGTAAGTAACCACAGACCTATTTAGTGAACGGACTGTAGGCCTAATATACGGTACCAGTACACTACTTTATAACAGGGACCGCGCGGTGGTGCCTTCCACTTTCTGGGGAACCACAGATGTCACTCCTATTGGGGAGAAAGTGGACCAGACAACTAATATCTCATCCGTTATTCAAAATGTAATCGATAGTTAAAAATAATTACCGTACTATTAAAGGTAATCCTTAAGGTACCGTAACTTTAATAAGTTAATGCTAGCGGCACCCATGCCAATATGTCATTATCATCGCATTGTACTGAAACACTTAAGGGAGCCCACCTTGTTTTTTTTTTCTCTCTCTCTCTCTCTCTCTCTCTCTCTCTCTCTCTCTCTCTCTCTCTCTCTCTCTCTCTCTCTCTCTCTCTCTCTCTCTCTCTCTCTCTCTCTCTCTCTCTCTCTCTCTCTCTCTCTCTCTCTCTCTCTCTCTCTCTCTCTCTCTCTCTCTCTCTCTCTCTCTCTCTCTCTCTCTCTCTCTCTCTGGGTTGTATCCATTCAGCCCCATTCTGCTTACTGTTTTGATAGGTTTATCCCTATCCAGGTGTCGAATTTTTCCTGGCGAGTGGTAGCCAGCCAGCATATTTTTTAATGTTTTTGACAAGAGGCTAAATTTGTAAATTTTTGCGATAGAAAAATGTCTTCGGCGAAGCCGGAATTCTCCATACAATGCTGGCTCGCTATCTCTCGCCAGGAAGAAATCGACACCTGGATGGGGATAAACGTCGTAAAACAGTTGGCTGAATGGATCCGAATGGATACAAGCCAGAGAAAGAGAGAAAAGGAGAGAAAAAAGCAAGTCACCCCCCTTAAACATATTACAGGTAGGCTACCGTAGGCCCAATTAACCCTACGGGAACAGAGTTATAAATATCAGTACCGGTAGCTACCGTATAATTATATTTTATAATAATTTCAAGTCAAAATGAATTATATGGTACCGTATTCTATAATAAACTATTGTCTCACCATTTTCTTCAACAATCAAATGTCCAGTAAGTATATACCGTACCTGTAACAAGGGTACGTCCTATCCCTGTCAATCAAGGGGGTGCACAACGTTAAGGGGATAATGGCTGGGTTCTTGCTCAATTCATTCATTTATTCATATATTTTTTAGTTTAATTCATTCATTTATTCATATATTTTTTAGCTTCCTTACTAGACCTCTAGATCAAGCTTAGAAAAAAATCCCCGAGACCCCCCTACAAGATAAATTTGTACATTATTCAGTAGAAACATGTCTCGGCCGAAGGCCGGTTCCTCTTAAATTTACAGGCTCGCTATCGCTCGCCAGGAAAAAATCTACACCGAAATGGCACGAAAGATCTTAAAATTGACAACGAAATGGGTCGAAAGGTGTTAAAATCACCAAACTAATGGGCCGAACGTCTTAAAATCGAAAAAAAAATTAGGTTAAACATCAGGAAGGAGAGGACCCAGAAAAACGACCCATCTCGCCTTAAAAACAGCCTCATCAAAGAGTACGGTAATAAACTATTTTGTATTAATTTCACCACACCACCAAACACCTCCAATGAAATTAATGAAATAAGAGTGTTGTGTAGACCTCCTATATAAACCTACAACCTAGACTGTAGATAGGCTACGGTAGTTGACGAGGTTAAGGGGGGGGGGGGGGGGATTTACACTCCAGGGACTTTTTGTCTGGACCCCTTTCTCCCTCATGATTAGCCCCAATGCTTTTGAGAATTTAATACGTTTGCCCCATTAGTTTGGCTATTTAAAGGACTTTCGCCCCATTTATGTCAATGTTAAGACCTTTCGTGCCCTTTAGGTGTCGATTTTTTCCTGTCGAGCGATAGCGAGCCTGTAATGTAAGAGGAACCGTCCTTCGGCCGGGATATTTGTTTACCGAAAAAATATAGCTTACACATTTATCTTGAACGGAGGTGTTGGGGGGGGGGGGGGATTTTAAGCTTGGTGGAGTTCTAGGGAATAAACTAAACACCTCCCCTTAATACCATTATTATCATAACATACAACGGAAGGCACGAAAGGTCTTAAAATTGACAACGAAATGGGGCGAAAGATGTTAAAATCGCCAAACTAATGGGCCGAACGTCTTATAATCTCAAAACTAGTGGGGCTAAACATTAGGGAGAAGGGGGTCCAGAAAAACGGTTTTCCTCCCCTTAAACTATTTTGTCCACAGTAAGATAATGTTCAACAAATGTACGCCGACAATCACATATCACATTTATTTGGAAGTTAAGCCGGTATCACACGAGAGCTTATATAGTCAAAATTTCTCTGGCAACATTTCTGGAATATTTTGCACTGGTGTCGGAAATTAGACTGATGGTAGATGAATTTAGGTGATCGAAATATTACAAATGTTGACCTCATAAGCTGCCAGACCAGTGTTGAGGGAAAAAAGCGCTCGTGTGATACCAGCTTTAGGCCTAGGCTAATTGGTGGGTTGGTGATATGAATCCTACCGTACTGTCAAGCTAATTCCCTTTTGCCGGAACTATTAAGTATATACCGGTAGTCGTTGGCCGTGTGAGGTATTCCACTCTGTTTGGCCTAGTAGCTATAAACCTAAAACACCAGTCACATGCAAGTGTCACACGAGCGTATTTTCCGTCATTTTCTTGGAGGAATGGTAGTCTGGTAGCTTCATAATTTAAGGTGTATCAAAATTCAGCCACCTAACATTATCTAAAATCAGTCTAATTTCTGATTCCAATGCGAAAGAGCCCCAAGATATTGCGAAAACAAAAATGACGGAAAATACGCTAGTGTGACAACGCTTACGGTCGGTAACTGTATTGGGGCAATATTATCAATGTTAGTGGTCTAGAATGAAAATAGAAACATTATTTTATATAGCATACTTCATGTAAAAGTTTCATTTAGAAGCTGAAAGACCAGTGTTGATGAAAAACTCTGCCGGGCAAACCCCCTCTGGTGTGACTGCCTTAAGCCGGAGTCACACGAGCCCAATTTTTACGGGCAATTTCGGTCTGCAAGCTTAAAAAATTACACTTATTAGAATTCCGGCGCCTAACATACTCTACCTTCAAGTCTAGTTTCCGATACCAGTGCGGAAAAGTCCTGAAATATAACGAGAACAAACTTGCTCATGGAAAATTGACGGAAAAATCGCTCGTGTGACAGCGGCTTTATTATCAGTGTAGCTCAGAGTTGAACTACTACCCGTCACTATTATGTAATATGCTGCTGGCACGCGCGCTGCTTAAGGGGAGATTTCCACTTGAGGGACTTTTTTTTCTTGACTCCTTTCTCCCTCATGTTTAGCCCCATTGTTTTTCTAATTATAAGACGTTCGCCCCATTATTTTGTCGATTTTAAGAATTTTCAACCCATTTCTATCAATTTTAAGACTTTTCGGGCCATTTAGGTGTCGATTTTATCCTGGCGAGCGATAGCGAGCCTGTAATTTAAGAGGAACCGGCTTACAGCCGGGAAATTTTTCTACCCAAAAATGTACAAATTTATCTTGAAAGGGGCTCAAGGGGGTGTAATCTTAAGCTTGAAGGATATCTAGGGACCAAACTAAAAACCTCCCCTTAAGGGCAGGTTTGGTTAGTCTGGATCCCCTGCTCCCTCATGTTTAGCCCCATCATTTGGCGATTTTGGAGCTTTTATGCCATTTACAGTACGTAGGTGTCGATTGTTTTACTGGCGAACGATTGCGAGCCTGTAATATGAGAGGAACCGGCCAAATATATCTCGAAGGGGATTCTTGGGGATATTTTTTAAAGCTTGATGGAGGTTTTGGGAGAACACTAAGAATGATAAATAGATATGTATTTATATATCTCCCCTTAACACGGATAACTAAACGTACGGTGCAGCAACTCATGACAATTCATGGCCCTCAACTATTGCCTAATTATGGAAGTACGGTATGTCTCTGGATAGGAAGTTACGAATATAATGTTTATACACCCACTTCAAAACTATATATAATGTTTATACACCCACTTCAAAACTATATGTAATGTTTATACACCCACTTCAAAACTATATATAATGTTTATACACCCACTTCAAAACTATATGTAATGTTTATACACCCACTTCAAAACTATATACCGTATGCTATTTAATGAAAAACAAGTTCCATCCAAAGATCAATCCAGTTAGTTACCGGTATAAGTGCATAAGGAGACACTTATTGGGTCCACGAATTTTTCTAAGTGACTGTACACATTCACTTCTATAGCTACCGCACCTCTCGTTACGTGGCCTATGCCCTGTTCCAAATAAGTAGGCCAAAACTCTTTAACATTTATCCCTATAACTGACACACGGCTAGAGTGATCGAGCTAATACTTCTAACATTTGAGAAGGGTCAGCCAGGGAACAAGTGTGGATATGCGCAGCCTATTTGATCTAGTCCTTTTTAAGATACATAGGTTAGGCACTTAGGGTTCATGATTTCTGGCCTACCTATTTGGAACAGGGTATATTGTTTACGGCAGGGGTTCCTAAGCCGAATACAATCATGGTGATACCGGTAGACAGAATAAATCGTTTAGAGATAGCATAAGAGTGTAGACCAGTACCGGTATTTAATATAACAGTACCGGTATACAGTTGGAAACATAGCCTATGCACGCAGTATAATCCCATATGCTTAGTTCAACTGCAGTCTTCATAATTATATATACCGGTAGGCTACCGAGGGATGATCATTATTCTAATTCTCAAAGATATTATATAATGCCTCATTACGTTCACCTTCTATAATGCCTACCAATGTACCGGTACTCCAATGAATGATATCTTCGGGGGGTTACTACAACACACACACACACACACACACACACACACACACACACACACACACACACACACACACACACACACACACACACACACACACACACACACACACACACACACACACACACACACACCTCCCCGTGGCGTAACTGATAGCGCGTCTGGCTCACAACCAGAAGGTCCCGGGTTCGAGACCCGGGCGGGGAAGAGACATTTGGGCAAGTCTCCTAACGGTGTAGTCTCTGTTCACCTAGCAGTATAAATAGGAACCTGGTATAAGTGGACGAAGTTGTGACGTCCCATCTGGGGTTGGTGATCGGTTACAAGGTGAGATGGGTATCGTACTGGTCAACCTAAGCTACTGGTCAACCTAAGCCTTCGGGTGAGACTGGTACTGTAGTGAGAATGGTACCATACAGATTAACCCTAAGCCTTCGTTTCCAAATGTCGCCAATTGGCTAAAATACAGACTACACACACATCCACAGCCATTCCAACGATACATAAACACTTAACTTGCATTTCACGCAATACATTCCCAGTTAAGGAGGCGCGATAATAATGAGCTTAGCTCGCATTGCGTGGATTCCCCTTGACGAACAAGCAAGTGAATAACACATACACACACACACACACAACCCCGACCTAACAACCACTGAAATTACCGCAGCAGTTTCCCCGGAGCGGCCGCCACACCCACCGCTATTACAGACCCCAAGACGACGAAAGGGAAATAGGTTGTTATGTGTGTGTGTGTGTGTGTGTAGCCGACCCAGCCAACCACCCACCCACCGCCACCACCATCATCACCCCAGCTGTTACAATACCACCATTGCCACACCACCACACCAAACACTAGGGGGGTTGTGAAAGGGGGCAATGAACGTATAGTCGCTCACAAAAAGTCGGGACCTAAAGAGTGAAAGAAAAGAGTGAAATAGCAGTAGCATGTATAGGGCCTATTTGTACATAGGCTACTTACTATAAGGTCAGGCTAATTATAATGTCACACTTATTATAAGCAATTGTACATTATAGGATAGCAATGCCATTAATAATATTAGCCTATCCAGCCGCTAGTATAACAACATTCTATACAGCTTTGGGAGTATAAGTAGGAGTAAAAATGTTAATTGTCATAGTTTGTACAGTCAAAATAATTAGCCGAAAACATTGTTGATAAATAGTGTGAAAGCTATAGAGAGAGGGAAGTTAACATTTCTACTACAATAAACAATAGTACAATACCGGTACGAATCATGGGCTATTAAAATCATACGAGAACTCTTAAGGGACCTACTGTATAATAGTACAATACCGGTACGAATCATGGGCTATTAAATAATAGTACAATACCGGTACTCAGGGCTATTAAAATCATACGAGAACTCTTAAGGGACCTACTGTATAATAGTACAATACCGGTACGAATCATGGGCTATTAAAATCATACGAGAACTCTTAAGGGACCTACTGTATAATAGTACAATACCGGTACGAATCATGGGCTATTAAAATCATACGAGAACTCTTAAGGGACCTACTGTATAATAGTACAATACCGGTACGAATCATGGGCTATTAAAATCATACGAGAACTCTTAAGGGACCTACTGTATAATAGTATAATACCGGTACGAATCATGGGCTATTAAAATCATACGAGAACTCTTAAGGGACCTACTGTATAATAGTACAATACCGGTACGAATCATGGGCTATTAAAATCATACGAGAACTCTTAAGGGACCTACTGTATATATAGCCTGTGTTTTGAAGCTAGCGAGAAATTGATTCATCCATATCTTAAACGAGGATTTTAGTTTGCTCCCTAGACCTCTAACAAGCTGAAAAACACCACCAAGATATCCTTCAAGATAAATGTCTACATTTTTCGGTAGAAAAATTTCCTGGTAAATTACAGGCTTGCTAATGCTCGCCAGGAAGAAATCGACACCTGAATGGGACGAAAGGTCTCGATATTAACGACGAAATGGGACGAAAGCTTTTAAAATCGACAGACTAATGGGGCGAGCATCTTAAAATATCAAAACTAATGGGGGTAAACACGATGGATAAAGGGGTCCCGAAAAACGACATACCTCCGATTAAGGGTACGGTAATAAGTTAAAGTTACACTGTTTATGAGTGAGGTGGTCGGTGAAGTATTGATTGTGACTGTACGGTATATCTTGGATTCCTACCGGTCCTTCTCTAGTTGGCTAAAATCGACCAATGTTGCCAGAATACAATTTAAAACGACATCTTGTTGAAGCTTTTAAGGGGGGATGAGCCGTTTTGGGGGGGTTATTAATTTATTTATTCCTTTATTTCTTAGTGTCCTCGCTAGACCTCCACCAAGCTTAGAAAAACACCCCCTAGACCCCCCTTCAAGATAAATTTTTACATTTTTCAGTAGAAAAATTTCGCGGCCGAAGGCCGGTTCTTCTTAAAATTTCAGGCTCTCTGTCGCTCGCCAGGATAAATTCGACACCTAAATGGCACAACAAATCTTAAAATTAACAACGAAATGGGGCGAAAGGTGTTAATATCGCCAAACTAATGGACCAAACGAACGTCTTATAGTCTGAAAACAAATGGGGCTTAACACGAAGGAGAAAGGGGACCAGAAAAACGACCCATCTCCCCTTAACGCCCCCTCTTCCCCCCCCCCCCCCCCCCACACCACAGTGTAGGGTAACTAGGGTTGTCCTTAACTGTTATAAGTCACTATATGGTTACTAATTAGGGGCGCATACATTTTGGACCAGCCTCTAACCCGCTGCTATAGTCAATTCGCTGCAAGTAGACGAGAAATCATGACCTCTAACCTCTGTAACTAAAAAACGACTGGAGTAATCTAGCTAATATTTCTACCATTTGGGAAGGGTCAGCCAGGGAATAGGTGTGGGAATTTACAGCCAATTTGCTCTAGCCCTTTTTGAGTTACAGAGGTTAGAGGTCATGATTGTTCGCCTACTTACAGTGAATAGACTATAGGCTACCGCCTGAACTTTAACTAGTGACTGTGCAGCCATTAATTAGGCTGGTCACGTTTGGAAGGTTGTAGCGTTGTGGTCAGCTATTTAGGGACAGGAAGTGGGTCTCGGGGGCTTTATTAACTTCTTTGATTGTATTATTTATTGATGGTATTAGTACCTCCTATTTTAGGGAGATTAACCCCTTCACTATTTAAGGACGCTTATTTCGTTTATTCTGGCTATCAGCAGACGATTTGTTTTAGTTTGGGAAGGAATTATGGAACTCAGAGGGTTAATTGAAATATGCCTGTAGTTTAACCTCTTTTGATCCTAAGAGGGCCTTCCAAATGTCCTATGCTCAATAAAATCGTCTAATTATAACCTTCATAAAGTGAAAAAAGGGTGTCCTAACACTAAACAGTTGACGACAGACATTGGCATTTTGATCTTGGTGTGTTGAATTAATATATGTACAGTACCGGGTATGTATCAATATATGAAGAGCTTAGGCCTATACCGGTACCACTGTACCGAACTGAATGAAGCATTTTGTTTGATTTTCCATAGTTGTAAATGTGATGTAATTGCACACACACACACACACTCTCTCTCTCTCTCTCTCTCTCTCTCTCTCTGCCTCTGCCAATATACGATATATCTCTCTCTCTCTCTCTCTCTCTCTCTCTCTCTCTCTGCCTCTGCCTCTTCCAATATACGATACGGTACATCAATCAGCTCGCATTATAAATTAATGACCGTGTATTAATTTATCAGGTGATATAATTACGTGTACCGGTACGGTATTATTTCTAAAGCCTGCTTAGGCTGGTGAGGAGCGGATAAATGCCACAGGGGGACTGGGTACTGGAGTCGGCCACAGTGTTTGCATGGTGGAGCAGTGCTGTGGCAGGATGTTGTTATTCTAAAGTTCAAGTTACCTAATGTTCAGTAATGTGTTGATATGGTAGCCTGCTGTCTTGTTATAGCACTGTTGATATGGTACTGTCTTGTTATAGAACTGTTGATATGGTACGTACTGTCTTGTTATAGCACTGTTGATATGGTACTGTCTTAAGAACATAAGAAAATGGGAGTCTGCAGAAAGCCGATTGGCCTAAGCAAGGCAGATCCCTGTCCCACACAACCCCAATTCAATTACAAAACCCAATTATAGGCTTCACACTCTAATACCCTGAGGATCATCTTACCAAAACGGTTAGAGATTAACGCAGGATTATGGAGGTCTGCAGAGCGCTGATTGGCCCAACCCGGCTGATCCCCCTTCACACCCAACCCTTCTCGTCCATATGCTTATCCAATTTTATCTTAAAGCTCCCTACAGTTTTAGATCCCACTATAGCACTTGGTAGTCCATTCCACCCATCTACAACTCTGTTACCAAACCAATACTTGCCTATATCTTTTCTGAAACGAAATTTATCTAATTTGAAACCATTGGTACGAGTTCTTTCGCTATCACTGAGCTTTAGTACATTTGCCATGTCCCCTTTGTTAATACCACTAACCCACTTGAACACCTCTATCATATCCCCTCTAACTCTGCGTCTCTCTAACGAATGTAAACCTAATTTCTTCAACCTTTCTTCATACGAAAGATTTCTAATATTATGGATCATTTTTGTCATTCTACGCTGTACTCTCTCCAATGAATCTATGTCCATTCTGTAATAAGGACACCAAAATTGGACAGCATAATCCATATGGGGTCTCACTAATGACAAGTAAAGTTTTAAGATAACATCAGCAGTTCTGTTACTCACACTCCTAGAGATGAACCCGAGAATCCTGTTTGCCTTATTACGAACGCTTATACACTGTTTTCTAGGCTTCAAATCATTGCTAACAAACACACCTAGATCTTTCTCGCAGTCTGAATTTTCTAATTCTAAATTAGCTAGTTTATATTTAACATTTGTTTGCATCTTCCCTATCTTTAATACCTTGCATTTGTCAATGTTAAACTTCATCTGCCAATTTACTGACCATTCATGTAAGGTATCTAGATCCCTTTGGAGGCACTCTATATCGCTATCTGAATCAATTGATCTCCCTATTTTAGTATCGTCTGCGAATTTACTTATCCTACTAGTTATACCTAAATCTAGGTCATTTATGTATATAAGAAACAACAGGGGACCTAATACCGATCCCTGGAGGACACCACTTTTGACTGCTCCCCATTCTGACTTGGTACCATTTATGCTGACTCTCTGCTTCCTACCAATTAGCCATGACCTAATCCATCCTAACAACGCCCCACCTATTCCATGTGCCTCAACCTTTCTCATCAATCTCTCATGAGGGACTCTGTCGAAAGCTTTACTGAAATCTAAATATATAATATCATATGACTTGTCATTATCTACTGCTTCATATACCTCTGAGAAAAAACTAAGCAAATTAGTAAGGCAAGACTGTCCCTGAGTGAATCCATGCTGAGAAGAATTGATTAAGTTAAATGTTTCTAAGTGGTTTCTCATTTTCCTAGCAATAATTGACTCTAGTAGTTTCCTATGATTGAAGTGAGACTAATGGGACGGTAATTGGATGCTATTGATTTATCACCTTTTTTGAAGATCGGAACTACATTTGCAAGCTTCCAAGCTTCTGGAACTATACCTGTTTCTAATGACTTGTTAAATAGAAATGTTAATGGATAACTTAACTCATCTCTGCATTCTTTTAATACTCTAGCATATACCTCATCAGGACCAGGCGATTTATGAGGTTTCAGTCTGTCAATTTCCTTAACCACATCATTTCTACTTATAGTAACCGTACTTAACCTATTTTCTATACTATCGCTGTATACCTTACGGACTTCTGGAAACTGTGCCAAATTTTCATTAGTGAAAACGGAAAGAAATTGACTATTTAATGTACTGCACATTTCTAAATAACTTTCTGTCAATTTTCCTATCGAAGTTTTAAGGGGACCAATTACATCTCTAACCTTGGATTTATATAGTTGGTAAAAAGCTTTAGGATTATTTTTTGAGTCATTGGCAACCTTAATTTCATAATTTCTTTTTTCTTTCCTAATATCCTTTTTTACCTGTCTTGATAGATTCTGATAGTAAGCAAGTAGGTGAATTTCGCCTTTTCTAATTTTTCTATATATTCCTCTCTTTTGTCCTAGAAGATCTAATAGTCTATTATTCATCCATTTGGGTTGGTTCTGTGTTGATCTAAATTTTCTTTTGGGGATATATTTATTTTGCGCATTGAATACTGACTTGATAAAATTATCGTATGTATCTACCAAGTTTGACGTCTCCTCCTGACTTAGATGACAGGTGCCTGAGAAAGGATACACTCATTTGGACACCTGGATCGACTTAATTTTTTGACCATAGGGTCCGCACGGTCTTGTTATAGCACTGTTGATATGGTACTGTCTTGTTATAGCACTGTTGATATGGTACTGTCTTGTTATAGCACTGTTGATATGGTACTGTCTTGTTATAGCACTGTTGAGGCTGGTGTGGGTACAGGTGCTGTAGGTGCAGGTGATGTGGGTGCAGGTGTTGTAGGGGGACTTGGTTGAGTTTTACTAATGCACGGTTAGCACTAGCCTATGCCAACATCAGCCACAGTAATGGCATGGTGGGGTAGTGGTGTGGCGCGACTTTATTGAATTTCACTCCCAACTGCGGAAAGGCAATCCCGTCTGAGTCGTTATGTAGTGGAAAATGACGCTACACCATTGTATACCGTATATGTTTGTATAAATGACGCTACACCATTGTATACCGTATATGTTTGTATAAATGACGCTACACCATTGTATACCGTATATGTTTGTATAAATGACGCTACACCATTGTATACCGTATATGTTTGTATAAATGACGCTACACCATTGTATACCGTATATGTTTGTATAAATGACGCTACACCATTGTATACCGTATATGTTTGTATAAATGACGCTACACCATTGTATACCGTATATGTTTGTATAAATGACGCTACACCATTGTATACCGTATATGTTTGTATAAATGACGCTACACCATTGTATACCGTATATGTTTGTATAAATGACGCTACACCATTGTATACCGTATATGTTTGTATAAATGACGCTACACCATTGTATACCGTATATGTTTGTATAAATTTATAAAACCTAAAATATAGGAGGAAGGAAATACAAAATTGATATAAGTACAGTCACTTCCGCTGTGAGTGTTTTAAGGGAGCCCACCTCGCTTTTTTCTCTTTCTCTCACTCTCTTTTTGACTTGTATCCATTCAGCCTACTGTTTTAAGACGTTTACCCCCATGCAAGTGTCAATATTTTCCTGGTGAGCAGTAGCGAGCCAGCATATATATATTTTTGTTTTGACAGCAAGCTAAATTTGTAAATTTTTCGATAGAAAAATGTCTCCATACAATGCTGGCTCGCTATCGCTCGCCAAGAAGAAATCGACACCTGGATGGGGATAAACGTCTTAAAACAGTTGGTTGAATGGGGCCGAATGGATACAAGCCAGGGAAAGAGAGAAAAGGAGAGACATATTGAAAAAGCCGGTGACCCCCCCTTGACAGATTTATGATACGTATAATGATCAACAGATTGTGTCATTTCCGTTCTTACCTCAAGCTGCTTTAGGGGAATGGATTTTTTTTTTGGTTTTAATTACCGGTATTCGACTTAGATAGATTCTTCCTATTGAAATTGTTTTTGGTAAGTGGATTGAAAAGGGTTGAATTAGATAAGTAGGCCTATTATTTAAGGGGGTACAGTATGGCTCACTTTTTGGTCGATTTTTTTCATTTATTCATTATTTTTCTAGTTTCCTCCCTAGACCTCCATCAAACTTTAAAAAACATCCATTCTATACCCCTTCTAGATTAATTTTTACATTTTTCGGTAGAAAAATGTCCCGGCCTCGGTTCTTCCAAAATTACAGGCTCAGTATCGTTCGCCAAGAAATAAAATCGACGCCCAAATAGCACGAAAGGTCTTAATATTGACAAAGAAATGGGGGCAAAAGGTCTTAAAATCGACAAACTAATGGGACAAACATATTAAAATTGACAAACTAATGGGGCTAAACATGAGGGAGAAGGTGGGCCCAGAAAAACGGCCCATCTCCCCTTAAAGAGTTGAATGAGTGAATGCCTTTGTTAATCTACCAGTATATATACTACACAGTAGGATAATGTAGGGTAAGGTATGGTATGGCTGTTGTACCAGTAGGGGTATTTTGGGAAAGGTGGGTCCCTCTATTAATTGACAGGTAGACCAACTATTACACAGTTCAGGGTCAGAGAGAGAGAGAGAGAGAGAGATATCAGGTAGGATTATTATATTATACTGTACAAACTAACTAAAATTTGGCTGTAGGCTTCATTATTCATACAACATTTGCTACAGTTGTAGCAAATCAAAATACGGTACCGGTTCATGCCAATATACGGTACACATCAATAAACACATAGGCCTACAAGTGACACACACACATATGTAAGACAGACACATGTACAGTATAACTATATACACGAGAGAAACACGTACAGTACCTGATATATAGAGTTAACAAGACATGTACAGTACCTGATATATAGAGTTAACAAGACATGTACAGTACCTGATATATAGAGTTAACAAGACATGTACAGTACCTGATATATAGAGTTAACAAGACATGTACAGTACCTGATATATAGAGTTAACAAGACATGTACAGTACCTGATATATAGAGTTAACAAGACATGTACAGTACCTGATATATAGAGTTAACAAGACATGTACAGTACCTGATATATAGAGTTAACAAGACATGTACAGTACCTGATATATAGAGTTAACAAGACATGTACAGTACCTGATATATAGAGTTAACAAGACATGTACAGTACCTGATATATAGAGTTAACAAGACATGTACAGTACCTGGGACAAGTATACCGGTAGGATTGGATAGACTATAGTTTGATACCGATTTTAGGAGTTTACTTTTATATTGTTATTTGAAGTGGGTAAGACAATAATATATTCTCATTAATATTATGCATTACCGGTACCCTGTTATGGTGGTTAAATATACCAAACTCTCCACAACATTTGTTTATGTCTTAGTAAATGTATATACTGTACAGTGCAGTACAAGACACAAATACCCGGTACATGGTCACACTTCAGACACATGAGTAGGCCCACATACAAATCCGACGTATGTTGGTGTACACTACATATACATACATACAGGGTACACACACATACATACAAATGTACCGTATATTATACCCTACACATCTGATACATAACTACGGTACATAAATAGGCCTACATACACGTCAGATACATACATACAGTAGGGCAGGTTACACACATATATATAGGCCTACATACACTTCAGCTAGACACACAGACAGTAGGGCAGGTTACACACACACACACACATATATATATATATATATATATAGGCCTACATACACGTCAGCTACACACATACAGTCTAGCCAATTCGCTCACCTAGGTACAATAACCGGGAGTCATTTAGTGAGTCAGGCACGGGTGGTTTATCATGCAAAGTGACTTCCTTCATGCATACTGAGTACCCCACCCCATGTCTGTGTGGGGGAGGGGGGTCTGTGTGTGTGTGTGTTGGAGGGGGGAGGTTGGTGTGTGTGTTGGAGGGGGGAGGTTGGTGTGTGTGTGTAGGTCTCTGTGTTGGAGGGGGGAGGTCTGTGTGTGTTGAAGGGGGGAGTCTGTGTATGTGTTGGAGGGGGAAGGTATGTGTGTGTGAGGGGTCTGAGTGTTGATGGGGGAGATTCGAGTGAGTGCGTGTGTGTGCGTGCGTCTGCTTAAAGATTTGGGTCTGTGTTTGCATGGGTGTGTGACTGTGTGTAGAGGGGGTTTCTATTTGTTCGGATGTGTTTGGGGTGTTATATATATATACCGGTATATATATATATGTGTGTGTGTGTGTGAGAGAGAGAGAGAGCGTGTTGGGTGGGGGTTGTGTATGTGCGGCCCGGCACCTCATAACATTGAGAGAGAGAGAGAGAGAGTGTGTGGGGGGGGGGGGGGGTCTGGCAAGCACCTCATAACATTGGTCTCTCGGTTTGTTGTCTGATGGGGTGAAGCCTGCAGGTGACATCAATGAGAGAGAGAGAGAGAGTATGTAAGTGAATGGTTGAATGTGTGTGTGCGTGTGAGAGACTGACTTGAGTGACTAGGAAGAGTTAATATCTCGAATGACCTTCCTGTTCACCCCAAGGTAGCCTAATAGCCTATAATTGTATTGAGAGAAAACTTGACACAAAACCACATGATTGTCTGACACCTTTATACACTCGTTGCAATTTGAACATAATCCTTAGTCAATCAAAGGACTATTTACATTTGGGTGGTTTGTTTCAGCATTGATTAGCTCACTGTATAATTACGGTAGGTAAACAAAGGTGGTGTTATAATAGTATTCAAACCTGGTCTCCGAGCTCCATCCTCTTACAATGGTTGTGTGTGAGATTCATGTGCTGTGTAAGCTAAACATCCCAGCCCGAGCGTGCTCACTTTCTTATATATCTCCATGGTTTCTGGAGATCTTACTTCCAATGATGAATTGAACATACCAATAGTATTTTATCCTACGAGAGAGAGAGAGAGAGAGAGAGAGAGAGAGAGAGAGAGAGAGAGAGAGAGAGAGAGAGAGAGAGAGAGAGAGAGAGAGAGAGAGAGAGAGAGAGAGAGAGAGAGAGAGAGAGAGACACTGAGACTGAGACTGTGAGTCTGTCAGGTGAGATGGAGAAATTAGGAAGGAGCGGGAGGAAGGGCGGATGGTGACCTTGTACAATGTCACTATAAGAGCGCACACACGCACACATTTATACGCACACACTCATACGCGTAAAACCTACACGCTTACACATATATACACTGACAAGCGCAACACTTACACATACACTACACACACGTTTACATACTGTACGCATTCATAAACGGACAGCTACACTCCCACGTTAGCATTCACTGTCACATACACATACACACACTTCAGTACCTACTACATGTGTGTGTTTAAATACACACACACACACACACTTGCCGTAAGACATATTATGCCCACTCTCACTCACTCTCTCTCCTTCTTCCATTCATCAATCAGCTGCTAGTATCACAGACCATCTAAAATGACATCAATGTTAACATTGACACATGAGAAACATAATAATGTACAATACCGGTAGTGCAGTCGTCGGTCAGTCTAATAACTTATATCCCAGTTGGCATTATGGTTCGCTCGCTCCTCTGCCAGATGTTCTATTATGTAAGTACAGTATACATGTATGTAGAAAGGTAACTATAATAGTAATAATCCTAGCACGAAGCTTAAATGAATATTATCTGGTCCCAGTACGGTACCGGTACCTGATACCTGTACCGCACTATTTGTTTTGTATCGATAATTTATACTTATTGGTATCGCATTATTGATTTAACCAAGTAGGCTATACATTACAGTATATATTATATCATCCTCTGTAATAAAACTACATGGATTAATGTTTAACCAGTGTACATGTTTTAACCAGTACCGGTAGCTACGCCAAACAATTATTTGTCATAAAATTTCCGGGATCTTTAATACTTGTCACTATGCTAATTAAGTAATTTTAGCTTTCATTAGTATATCGATCATGTTTTTATAATTACCGTATATATACCGTAATAAATAAGGTATCATAGACTATATATGTATAACACATAGGCCTAATTGTCCAAACTATCATGGTAGTGTGTCGTGGAAAGCTGTGTATCGTAACATGTGGGAAATTCGCCATGGTTTACCGATACCTAATTACCCGGTGCTGGTATTAGGACGAAGGTTTCCCAGGCTTCACCAAATACAAGGCGGACGGCAACAGTGAGGTTGGAATTCGTGTACATCTGGGAAAATTGCGATAAGAAAGCTTATCTTTATCACATTTCTAAAACCCAGTAGCGTTCTTTTTCATCCTTGGAGCGCAATTCTTAAGGTATTTGATTGTTTTCGACTGTGTATGATGCTCGGAGCGGAATTAGGGAATTTTACCAAGCTTCATACTATTTTGTTTTTCCCTGAAAAATGTCGCCATGTCTGTTCATGAATTACCGTACTTTGTTTTGGATACTTTAGGGTTTGTTACATTAAGATTGATTGCTCGACTAACCAAGCTAAATTTATCTACCATAGTCTGTTCTGTTTAAGCTTATGGTAAACTGACATGTCCGTATCTTCATAAGTCGTTTTTTACGAAGAGTTCTGCAATTAAATATGTTATAAATTATAAACACTTGGTGTAAATAAGATGCAGAGACACTAGTTTCATATATTATATATTGTAATCTAATTATCGAAAAATCAGTTTTTCAGGGATTTAATTTATCATCAGCTGGAATAAACCTGACTATAGTTGTCGAAGTTACAAGCACATATATATATATTTTTTTCGTTCCCAACTGCACATAGAGACAGAGAGAGAGAGTGTCTCGAAGTTAGTCATGCAACAGTTGTCATTACGCTTGGCTTGCTCCGAATTGTGATGTCTGACAGATATTGAATAAGATGTAGGCTATAAATATAGAAACGTACTGTATCCTACACTGGGAAAATTATTTCCAGGCAATATTATTTGGAGGCACTCTTACGATACACTGGACAACTATTTGAATTAACTGTTTGATAAAGATTTTTTTTATATTATATATATATATTTTTTTCGACAATGTGCTGGTATCTTCTTTATGCAATACCGTACGGTATGTCTCACTGCTCAAATAAGTTCAGATGTTCGAATATAACTTGGGTTCACATAAACTCTGAACCCAAGTTTATTCAAACAGATCTTTCTTAAGCTGTTTATAATGCTAATTACTGATTTCAGACTCGAACATTTGGGACCACAGCCACTGCACCGTGGTGACGTGGTGTGGTCGTCCGAATCAGTTAACGAAAGTAATGTTAACAGACATCGATGAATTTCAATAATGCATTACAACAGCGATTGAGTTTTGAATCCTCACGTACTGAACGTTTAGCCTACCACAAAACATGCAGGGGGGAACTGAATGACATTTTCACCCGCAACTTTAGAGCACTGAGACTGAATCGAACAAAATTGAATATAAATTGAACCGAACCACTAACCATTTATAGCTTTATAAGTTCTGGCTCGCATTATACGTATAAACAACTTAAGAAATATACAGTATGTTGGAATTAAAAAGGTAAAGACTATCACAATTATCTCACAAATACATCTCGATTCTCAATGGGTTAAACTTACGAGATGTCAACATACTGGCCATGTTGTATACCTCTGTTGGTGGTCTGGAAATGCAACAAGTGAGCAAGTATTATTAAACCCTAGCCATTAATTTTTAATAACTTATGATTGAACCGAGTTGACAATCAGATGGGCCGAGTTGACAATCACGTGGGCCGAGTCGGCAAAAGGTCGAGCTGGCGATGGGCCGAACTGGCCGTTAACATATATTTATATATACCGGTACCGGTTTATAGTATAATTTGTTTTATTGTTGAGAGCTCGTCCGTGTTACTTTGTAGTGTAACTTAAGGTCTATGGGTCTATATAGAGATTAGGTTGGTGAATGGATATGTGTAGGCTATATTGGGCAACACGTTAATTTGCTAACATGTGAGCGGAAGTGGCCTAAAGAGCACCGATCATGAGTCGCTGTTGGTAAGCCATGACTGAATGACTGGCAGGCGGTGCTTGCTAGTGGCGGGACAGTCGGACGCAAAAATTGTCTGGCATTTCTCAACTCATACCGGTATTAAGTTGTCACTCTAATAACAGTTAACATTAACTAGTGAACTCGTATAATTTATTATTTGAAGTTTATCAAAATAGATCGCCGGTGTATCAAAATTGCGCATAATTTCGTAGCCACAACTGCACACTGCACACAACCAACCCCCAGCACTGGCGTCACGGGATGGGCGTCTGAAATATGAACCAATCACGCGTGTTGCAACCCAAGGCGGGAAATGAGTATGATAACAAAGTGATGATGCAACAATCCTGTCATCTCCTCCAACGTTTTATGTAGTTCTGCTCTATCTAGTACGGCTTCTTGTGGCGTGTCCGGAAGGCGATAAGGTACACTCAGATACCATAGTCTCTAGCCCACTCATACACATTCCTGGACCCCCTATGCCATATGGTTTTCTTATGCAATTATAACAATCTGGATGTATTTTGGGATATAAGACACTATGGTATTCGAGTGTACAGTCAAAATTAATAGTGCACCGAAGATTTGGTTAATTTTGTGTAATTTTAAGTTACTCTCACATTTCACTTTGTAAATGTCTCCAGTTAATGCCCCGCTATTTAAATTTCATGCAACTTATATAATTATTATGTTTTTTTCCACCAACCAACTTCACCTCTAAACTCAATTAATGAAATCAACAAATATATGTGGCACTCCAAGGACTCGAACCTAGGATACTCGCATCGAAATTCCGCGCACTTATGCATTACGCTATCAAGACAGTTGCCAAGATTTTCCCGCCAACTATTGATTTGGACTGTACGCTCTAGCTGGTAGCACATGTATCGTGGTCCGAAGTTTTCCAAGCTAGCCCGAACTGAATCAAATCATCTCATTAAGGGGGGGGGGACCTGCTTTTTTACTCTCCCTTTCTCTGGGTTGTATCCATTCGGCCCCTTTCAGCCTACTGTTTTCAGATGTTTATCCCCATCCAGGTGTCAATTGCTTCCTGGCGAGCGATAGCGAGCCATCATTGTATGGAGAAATCCGGCTTTGCCGGAGACATTTATCTATCGAAAAATATACAAATTTAGCCTGCTGTCAATTAAAAAAATAAATATATGCTGGCTCGCGGAAAAATCAACACCTAGATGGAGATAGACGTCTTAAAACAATAGGCTGAATGGGGCCGAATGGATACAACCCAGAGAGGGAGAGAGAGAAAAAAAAAACCCGACGTGGGCCCCCTTAATTCTTTATCCAGCATTTACATTGCCTAGGATCGTGTTGGTGTTCGAGGGTTCATTTTGGACCATTTTTTTTTTTTTTTTTTTTTTTTTTTTTTTTTATACACAGTGTACAGTCATGAACCATAACCCCTTCGGTACCGGCGACGTCTTTTGTATTTTATTCTAGCTATATTTAGACAATTTTGCGCAGCTTAAGAAGGATCTGTGGTAGTAAAAAGGGATACTTAAGATAGCTTGACGCCCTTTATTGCTGGAGGCCCTTCTTCAACTTAATAGAATGGTCTAAATAGAGCTAGAATAACATTAAAAGGACGTCTCCGGTACAGAAGGGGTTAATACCTGCACAGTGCACACCCATTTGAATCTGCATCGAACCCAAGCAAGACCATCCAATTTTCTGCTGTATCCCAGAGGCTTCACAACTTGGCTTTAAGGGGGGATGGTTCACTTTCTTTGGGGCGATTTTTGCATGTATTCATTATTTTTCTAGTTTCCTCCTTAGACCTCCATCAAATTAAAAAAACATCCATTAGATCCCCCTTCTAGATTAATTTGTACATTTTTCGGTAGACAAATTCCCCGGCCGAAGGCCGGTTCTTTCAACATTACAGGCTCACTATCGTTCGCCAGGGGAAAAATCCACACCTAAATAGCACGAAAGGTCTAAATATTGACGAAGAAATGGGGCGAAAGGTCTTAAAATCGACTAACTAATGGGGCAAACATCTTAACATCTGAAAACTACTGGGGCTAAACATGAGGGAAAAAGTGGTCCAGAAAACCGGCCCATCCCCCCTTAAAGATTCAAAGATTTAAATAAGTGTGCAGGTATTATGTCTCATGACTGTTACATTCTCTGTTGATGGTGGTGCTGGTGATGCATCCACCTCCAATATGTTGTTATCAAGTTCCGGTCCTATGGTGGTTCCGGCGTATCAGGAATGTCTTGCCATATTATATAGCCAAGTTCCGGTCCTATTTTACTATTAGGAAGGTGGTTCCGGCGTGTCAGGAATGTCTTGCCATGTTATATAGCCTTCACCAGGACAGACCTTCAGTAAACGCAAACTGTATAAGTGTTCACAATTTGTACATTCTTGTTAGACATAGAGATCATGATAGTATTTGTGTATACCAGTACGGTACTGTACGGTACTTAAGGGGGGTGACCTGTTTTTGTTCTATCCTTTTCTCTCTTTCTCCGACTTGCATTCGGCCCCATTCAGCCTACTGTTTTAAGACGTTTACCCCCATCCAGGTGTCAATATTTTCCTAGCGAGCGGTAGCGACCCAGCATACAGTATATATATTTTGTTTTGACAGCAAGCTAAATTTGTAAATTTTTCGATAGAAAAATTTCTCCGGCGAAGCCGGATTTCTCCATACAATGCTGGCTCGCTATCGCTCGCAAGGAAGAAATCGACACCTGGATGGGGATAAACGTCTTAAAACAGTTGGCTGAATGGGGCCGAATGGATACAAGCCAGGGAAAGAGAGAAAAGGAGAGCAAGATAAACAAAAATCGGTGACCCCCCTTGAGTGAGGAAGGAAAATAGTATATAATTAATGACAATGTATTATATACGCGGATGTTGAGTTAAAGACTTAGGTAGCCATATGGAATTATCTAACTGCAAATTTGTATTGGTTACCGGTACCTATAACTAACTGTAGACTCGAGAATTAAAGTTCAATATATCAACCATAACGTAAAACATCAACATTGTCTGTCTTCAAGTACAAAATGAACACACATTATATATTAAACCATTCATTGTATTGCGTCTGTGATGCAAGAAAAGACAAATCCCATATAATTATACGGTATGGTACTGTGGTCGAGTTTGAACTGTTGTTGATTGATGTTTGATGGATATAATTTTAGAGGTGTAACGTAGTTAGGAGTAGGCTATATAATGTATATAATAGCAGAGGACTATCCCTTGTTCTTCAACAATTCAAAAATCAATCTTTCATCTTCTCTCAATATTCTTGGCGTCTCTTTTTTTCTTCTGCTCTCACTTGGAACGACCATATTACCCACGGTATAGTAACTCACTATTGTCTTTATACCATGATATTACCAGTCTTGCTGAGGCGGCCTCCCAGAAGCTGGGTGTGCTCAGCCGCCACAGGGGGTTCTTTGCCCCCGCTCAGCTGCTTGCTCTGTACAGGGGCACGGTGCGTGCTTGCATTGAGTATTGTTTACGTGTGTGGGGAGAATCCTCTCACACCGCACTCCTGGACAAGGTGGAAAGGAGGGCCTTTCGTATCATTGGTTCCCGTCCACTCACCAACTGAATGGCAAGTCATTCGGCAATCTTTCTCTCGTGCAAGAATAAACCCGCAAAGGTTCAACAAATGAGATCAAAACTCAGCATGACTGAATTATAAGTCTGTAGAGCACATAGGCCCTACCGGTACCGTAGGATATGTTGCCGTACCTAGCAAGTCAAGCATTATTTGGTACCGTACCATGTGAATCGTATAATGAACAATATTCTGTAGTCCTATGTCTACATTTGTTTACGAATTGCTATAGGGCCTAAACATAAATATAATTCCCCATTCCAATATTAAAACGTAAATACAAAGTTACCGGTACTTAAATACTGGTCTATATTTATGGTTGATATACTGAGCGATTTTCACGATATTTCCATGTATAAAATACATGAAATTTCCCTATGGGTAAATGTATACTGGTACCTTTTTAACCCATTAAATGTCACGAGTCACAAATAATTATAACAAATAATAATAAACAATTCGGCCAATGATATCCAGAAAGCAATCCGTGTAGGCTAAATATACCTGATGACATTTTAAATCCTTTGGGTCACATTGTCTCAAAATAAAATAAAATCGTGGAACACATTTCAATAGCCATCAAATATAAAATACGCGACCGACATTGGGAGGTTTCAACAATATCGTTCATAAAAGGAATATATATATATATATATATATATATATATATATATACTGTATATATAGGCTAGCTCTCATTCCAATCCGCCTAGTGGTTTGTAATTAAATGGAAAATGAAATGAGTTTAGCAAATACCGCTCCATTGTGCCGAGTTGAATCACACATTGGGGTAGAGGAGGCTGGAAATACACTGTGGGAATATGGTGACGAGAGAGAGAGAGAGAGGTGACTGGTTCTGGGTAGTGAGAGAGTGAGTGAGAGAGAGAGAGGCTGGAAATACACAGTGGGAACATGGTGACTGGATCTGGGAAGTGAGAGAGAGAGAGAGTGTGTGTGTGTGTGAGTTAACAACCTTTATTTAACGCCCTACAGACTAGATACGGACAGACTATGATACACTTCGATACAATAATGATTATTGGTACAATACTTCAGTTGCAATTGGGCACAAAATGTCAGTCTTGGCCTTAAAGTTTCTCGAGATAAGCTAAACCTCGTTCACAGAAAGCGTGACAACAACTGAGAGAGAGAGAGAAAGAGAGAGAGGCTGGAAATACACTGTGGGGAAAATGGTCACTGGTTCTGAGTAGTGTGTGAGAGAGAGAAAGAGAGAGAGGCTGGAAATACACTGTGGGGAAAATGGTGACTGGTTCTGAGTAGTGTGAGAGAGAGAAAGAGAGAGAGGCTGGAAATACACTGTGGGGAAAATGGACTGGTTCTGAGTAGTGTGAGAGAGAGAAAGAGAGAGAGGCTGGAAATACACTGTGGGGAAAATGGTGACTGGTTCTGAGTAGTGTGAGAGAGAGAGGGAGTTAATAACCCTTATTTACCGCCCTACAAACTAGATACGGGCAGAATAATACATTTCGATATAATAGTTATTAGTGGTGCAATACTTCAGTTACAATTGGGCACAAAATGTCAGTCTTGGCCATAATATTTTAGAGATAAATATACCTCGTTCACAGGAAAGCGTGACAACAACTGAGAGAAAAAGAGATAGAGAGAGAGAGAGGGGGGGGGGGGTAGAGATAGGAGCATGTACTGAATGTGTTGTGATGCGTTACTCTATTGTTCCACCACCACCTTCTCTTCCATTGGACTTTTTTTTACTCACGTTGGCTTCCGTATTTACACACTCGGATTTTTTGCTCTCGGTCTATGAAAATACAAGCTGTTCAATCAGATTAAACTCATTTTGTTTTAGCCCGGCGATCTTCACACGATTCTATTCACCTTGGGAAGAACATTTCAGAGTTAGAAGATTTGATCGAGCCTTGAACTTACAGATTCATAGGGGTATTTTTTAATCTGATTAAAATCTTCTGGTAGTACGGTAGCATTAATAAGGTATATCAGTCGTCGTCAGGTTGAAAGGTATCATATAATACAACATCGTCATTAAGGGGGGTGACCTGCTTTTTTCTCTCCTTTTCTTTCTTGCTCTGGCTTGTATCCATTCGGCACCATTCAGCCTATTGTTTTAAAACATTTATCCCCGTCCAGGTGTCGATTTCTTCCTGGCGAGCGATAGCGAGCCAGCATTGTATGAAGAAATCCGGCTTCGCCGAAGTCATTTGTCTATCGAAAAATATACAAATTTAGCCTGAGCATGTCAAAAACATTTAAACAAAATTCTGGCTCGCTACCGCACGCCAGGAAAAAATCGACACCTGGATGGGGATAAACGTCTTAAAAGTTAAAACATTAGGCTGAATGGGGCCGAATGGATACAACCCAGAGAGAGAGAAAAAAAAACCCGAGGTGGGCCCCCTTAATTGGTCTGGCTGATGGATATTTTGCGTCACGTGTTCCAAACTATTTTTGTAATAACTTGGATTGAGGTACATTAATCTGTAGGTCTGTCCATCAGTGACTGTCATCAAGGTTTTCATTAATGCTGATTGGTAAAAGTAATAGTTTTATCCTGAGTGATGGATTTTTTTTCAATGGAATAACGGAAATGTTATAATATTTTAGCTGCCGTACCGTACCCTACCTCCAAACAGTTATTTGAACTTTTGCAGGGTGCATTCTACCTTGATTTATAGCGGTACCGGTAATTGATTACCGGTACGGTTTTTAACTCTTCTATTGCTAGTGCTCATTTCCTTTCAAAGCTGAGTAAAATCATCTGACAGTAACATTATTTTATATACCGGGTACCGGTATTTATTTATTTATGTTATTATAAATTTGTTTTAAGTATAATTGTTTTGTGCCGGGTATTTTTTTTTTTTTTTTTCATATCGTACAAATTGAAAATATAAATATTTAGCTACGGTACCATATACAAGTAGGCTGAGGGAAATGTGAATATAGTGTACGGTATGTTACATTATCCTTTAGCATAATTACATTTATTAATCCCCCCTCCCCACCAAAATGAAGATATTTTCTTTAATTCCTCTATGGTATATAACCTACCGTACAGTACCGGTACTATACAGGTCGGTATTACCATATGTGCACTTGTAGATTTAATTAGCTAAATACAGTTTTCTTGCTAATAATGAATAATATATAGAAATTAATAAATATTTGCCTAAGCAAATATTGGAATTTTCAATATAAAGATGTTGACTTATGCACATTATCTTTATAAAGTAATTAACTTAAACTAACTTACATAATTTTGATAATTTACTGTACCGGTATATCAGTTTATCAATTAATATACAACCAGTACCGGTAGGCCTTAAACCAGATTACCTATACCGGGTAATGCATTATATTCTAACCATCTTCACATTATCAGATTTAGTTTTGGAAGAACTAGCCTAATTGAAGAAATCGTAAAGTAGAATATATATACCGGTACTAATTTCACTGCTCTCCCTCAATGTAATGAAAGGGTTAATGGGAGATGGGTTGGTTTTCTGGTCCCCTTCTTTTCCTCATGCTTAGCCCTACTAGTTTTCAGATTTTATGACGTTCGACCCATTATTTTGGTGATTTTAAGACCTATCGCCCCATTTCTTTGTCAATATTAAGACTTTTCGTGGCATTAAGATTTCGATATTTTCCTGGCGAGCGATAGCGAGCCTGTATTTTAAGAGAAACCGGCTTTGGCCGGGAAATATTTCTATCGAAAAATGTACGGTACAAATTTATCTTGAAGGAGAGTGTTATTTTTAGGTTTGCTGGAGGTCTAAGGAGGAAACTAAAAAAAAAAATGATAACAAAAAAATATATAAATGAGGAAATAAATACGGCCCTCCCCCCTTAACAAAGTAAAATATAACTGATAACCCCCCCCCCCCCTCAGTGTAACGAACGGGTTAACTGCATATCTCAGCATTGCTAGGCACTCGGGTATACTGGATGAAGCTTGTTCACTGTTTTTATGTGGATATCACACGACGGGAATTGTAGGCCTCTCAGAATATTTGGGAGGTATCTTTCTTGACCTTCCTTTATTTAATTCGACCGTATGTGAGTGTTCTTATTATCACGCCATGGTTTATTTAATTTGACCGTATGTGAGTGTTCTTATTATCACGCCATGGTTTATTTAATTCGACCGTATGTGAGTGTTCTTATTATCACGCCATGGTTTATTTAATTCGACCGTATGTGAGTGTTCTTATTATCACGCCATGGTTTATTTAATTCGACCGTATGTGAGTGTTCTTATTATCACGCCATGGTTTATTTGTTTATTATTATACTGGTTTTTTTCCCAAGTTTTCGGTAAATTGAATCCCTTAGCAACGGATTTATCAATATTTGTGGAGAAATATAACGACTGTGTCTCTGTATCATATACATTAAGGAACACCCCGTTCTTAACATTAATCTTCCATTCATTACAAACCCCAATGCAATAGAATAAACTAATGAAAGCATAATGATCTCCCGGGATTCGAACTCGGGACACCATACCCAAAACATTAGCATCTAAAGTTCTAAACCATTATACCACCAACACAGTTTTTCACCAGGTTTTCATGATTAACAACATATTTATGGTTAATAATCGTCGTGATAAAATATAGCCGAGTAAACAAGGTGGAGATATGTTAATTTACCGTCTGCTGAAAAAATAAAACTATATTCACCAAGACTTAAGGTTATGATATCGGCCGTGTATGTATGTGTGTTTGTTTGTAAATTAGACTTGGCTGGGGTACTCAGAAATCGGCGCTACGGGAGATTGTGATTCCCCGAAGAGTTTATTATCATCATAGTACAGTGGTGTAGAAATGTTGAGACAGTATAACCCCCTTCTCTCTCTGTATCTCTCTCGCTCTCTCTCTCTCTCTCTCTCTCTCTCTCTCTCTCTCTCTCTCTCTCTCTCTCTCTCTCTCTCTCTCTCTGTCTCTCTCTCTGTCTCTGTCTCTGTCTCTCTCTCTGTCTCTCTCTCTCTCTGCATCTATCTATCTATCTGTCTAACTAGCTATCTATATATCTGTCTGTCTGTCTGTCTATCCATATATATATATATATATATATATATATATATATATATATATATATATTATATATGGATAGACAGAGACAGATATATAGATAGCTAGTTAGACAGATATATATATATATTGATATCTTATACACACAAACCCTCTTTCTCTCCCTCTCTATAGATCTCACACAAACACACACTCTCTATTTATCTCACACAAACACACTATCTATCTATCTATCTATATATGTATCTATCTGTTTATCTATCTCTCCCCGTTAAGTGTAGCCGCCTCCAACCACCGTATGGAGGCCCGCCTCGTAAATGTGGATACAGTTGTGAGTTTGGAAGCGCCCCTGTAGCGTAGCGTTTGCGTGACTGTGTTCAAGAATCCCGTTGGTGGCGGGCGGTAGGTTGGCCAATAAGTCATGATATCAGTGAGAGAGAGAGTTTGTGTGCATTTGTGTGTGTGTGTGTGCGTGAGAGAGAGAGTGTGTGTGTGTGTGTGCATGTGAATAATATACAGTATGTGTTATGTGCCTATTATTTACCACCCTTAGTTAGATTGCCGTGAATTGTACCGGCGATGTATTTTCTATTACGGTACGGTATATATTAGATATGTTTAGACAATTGTGTGCAGCTTAAGCAGGATCTGTGGTAGTATAAAGGGTTAATTAAGATAGTTCGAAGCCTGTCAATTGCTGGAGGCCTATATTAAACTGAATACAATCGTTTAATAGTAGCCAGCATCAAATGGAAACGACAGCACTGGTACCGTACTGAATTGGTTAACTCCAATAGGGCCTAGGAAACCCACCATCTCCATACCGGAAAGTGGGAGTCTCGGGCTCAACCATAGGACAATATTTAGTAAGGGATACAGATTCATTAAATCCCACCCACATTCTGATAGGACCTGTTACATACGAAGCATTTTATCTACATTTCCCTTGAGTGCATATCAGTACCGGTAATTCAATTGACTACTTGCGATATTCAGGCTATAAATTCAATCTGAAGAACACATTATTTATCCGGAATACAAAAAAAAATGACTGAGGTACCGGTATTGTAGACGTTGACTGAGGTACCGGTATTGTAGACGTTGACTGAGGTACCGGTATTGTACACGTTGACTGAGGTACCGGTATTGTACACGTTGACTGAGGTACCGGTATTGTACACGTTGACTGAGGTACCGGTATTGTACACGTTGACTGAGGTACCGGTATTGTACACGTTGACTGAGGTACCGGTATTGTACACGTTGACTGAGGTACCGGTATTGTAGACGTTGACTGAGGTACCGGTATTGTAGACGTTGACTGAGGTACCGGTATTGTACACGTTGACTGAGGTACCGGTATTGTACACGTTGACTGAGGTACCGGTATTGTACACGTTGACTGAGGTACCGGTATTGTACACGTTGACTGAGGTACCGGTATTGTACACGTTGACTGAGGTACCGGTATTGTACACGTTGACTGAGGTACCGGTATTGTAGACGTTGACTGAGGTACCGGTATTGTACACGTTGACTGAGGTACCGGTATTGTAGACGTTGACTGAGGTACCGGTATTGTACACGTTGACTGAGGTACCGGTATTGTACACGTTTATTATATTACACCGGTACGTTATATCAAGCTTACCATAATATAGACCTATACAAAAAACACTTGATATATTTTATTTATGTATTTACTGTACCGTATTCTTTGTTTTCTGTCTGGTAAGCAAATAATTATGTTTACAGCTTGAACATTCTTATAACCCGAAACTTACATGTGACCAATTTGGTAAAGATACAAAACATAGATTCATTAAGCAGCAACACTCTGACTCACTCACATTCAATGATTATATATACTGTGCTGTAGATCGGTTTGTTTCATCTCTATATCTCAACTTACATCTCACTCACACTATCTCTCTCTCACTTACACTCTCTCTCTCTCTCTCTCTCTCTCTCTCTTTCTCTTTCTCTTTCTCTTTCTCTCACTATCTCTCTCTCACACTATCTCTCTCTCTCTCTCTCTCTCACACACACACACACACACTATCTCGCTCTCTCTCTCTGAACACACACACACACACAGTCTTTATCTTAACCACACACACACCGGATGCCGCCACTGCTTACTAAGAGGGGAGGTTAGCTAAGATAAACACACATACACACACACAGCTGTAAGAGAGAGAGAGAGAGAGAGAGAGGAGAGAGAGAGAGAGAGAGCGAGAGAGGAGAGAGAGGGAGAGAGAGGAGAGAGAGAGGGAGAGAGAGAGAGAGAGAGAGAGAGAGAGAGAGAGAGAGATAGAGAGAGAGAGAGAGAGAGAGAGAGAGAGAGAGAGAGAGAGAGAGAGAGAGAGAGAGAGAGAGAGAGAGAGAGAGAGAGAGAGAGAGAGAGAGAGATCCAAACATAAGGGGAGGCTTTTAGAGTGTTCCCTACCATTAAGGTTTTAAACACAAAATAATAATAATAAAACAATGTGTACATTTATTTTTTGGGGTAGAAAAATATCCAGGCCTAAGGCCGGTTCCTTTCAAATTACAGGCTCGCTATCGCTCACCGGGAACAAATCGAAACTGAAATGGCACGAAATGTCTTAATTTGACAGAAATGAGACTAAAGGTCTTAAAATAGCCAAACCAATGTGGCGAACGTCTTAAAATCTCAAACCTGATGGGGTTAATCATGTGAGAAAAGTGGGGTCCAGAAAAAACACTCTTGCGTGATAATCTCCCCTTAGGCTAAATGGGACAACAAACATACAGACAAATAGAACAAACAGTTCTACAAATGTGCTTAAATTATCGAACACTAATTTATCTGTATTTTTAAATATAACCCTTTGAAGATCGTGACGCAATCTGACAGTTTATTCTGGCTCTCAATAGACGATTTTATACAGTTTAGGAAGGATCTGTGGGAATTATAAGGGTAAAGACTGTCTCAACTAACCCTCTGACTTTCATATACGCTTCCTAATCTGAATTAAATCGTCTAGTAATAGCCAGTCAGGTGGTCAGGTGAATGTATTGAGGGATAAGTCTTTACAACGGCACCTCGTATCTACACTCTACTTTTCCTATTTTTCTGAAGAGTGTAGAGAGGGAGTTGGAGAGACAGGAAACTGTTGGAGTGGCTTTGTTAGGTGTGTTGTTAGTCTGTATAGTATAAACTGTCCAAAGGCGCCATAAGCCTGAAGGGGTTCAAAAATTTTTTTTGACAGCAAGCTAAATTTGTAAATTTTTTGATAGACATTTTTTTCCGGCGAAGCCGGATTTCTCCATACAATGCTGGCTCGCTATCGCTCGCCAGGAAGAAATCGACACCTGGATGGGGATAAACGTCTTAAAACAGTTGGCTGAATGGGGCCGAATGGATACAAGCCAGGGAAAGCGAGAAAAGGAGAGAAAGATAAAACAAAAAAGCCGGTGACTCCCCTTAAGCTATGCACTGTACCGTTTGCGTGATGTATGCTCATATGTGTGTTTCTGTACCAGTCGGTTTTTGTGGTGTATGTACAGTATGTATGTATACGTGTGCGCGCCTCTGTTTCTGACCGTGTGTGTGTAAGTGAGTGTGCGTTACCGATATGTGTGTCAGTGTGTAAGTGTGAGTGTGAGTCATGTGGACGTAATTGCGTTATTTTGGTTGGTGCTGTGGCCTCTCGCTCAATGCATGGTTTCCGGTAGAGAGAGTGAGAGTGAGAGTGAGTGAGTGAGTGTAACCATTGGAGAGGTTGGCGTTTATATACAGTAGATAGTGGTACTGGTAGGCAGATTGGTAGCTGTATAGCCTATAATTATATTGGATACCAAGGAGACCGAAAGCTATACAGATCAAGTGTAATTGATGACAGACATAAGAAGTAGCTAATCAGAAATAAATGAACTGATGAGCCTTTTTCTAATACCGGTACCTTTCTTTTAATCACCATAATATACTTGGAATAATTGTGTCGTTAATCCATTCATTACCTACATCCCCCGTTCCCAAAGAGGTTGGTGGGCCACAAACCCCAAATGAGGCTGTAATCCGTGTTTATCGGGTAATTGGTTCCCAGGCTCAGGTACCGGGAGAGAGAGAGAGAGGTACGGTAGTCGGTGATAGAGAGATCAACCTAAATAAAATAACTTCATTGACTACTAGTGACGGTTTCCAGGAAGCTATGAAATACTGGGCTGGCAATAGTTTTGATACTAATATGTGTACTGTATAATATAGCCTATACCCCTTAGATACCGGTACATAGGCTACAGTAGATATCATTAACTGAGATACTGGTACATACTACATAGGCTACAGTAGATATCATTAACTGAGATGCATACAGTAGATACCAATACCTTACTTGCTCTTATGCCTATCATGGGAGTTTCCAGAGTGTCAAGCTTGAGATCCTGCCCTAGCGTTGTAGTCATCGTTGCTAAGTATACAAAGACACAATTATGCTTTCCAGTTCTTTATCCTTGGAAGTGATATGATGGCCCAGGCGATGCAAATTCGTGGCAATTTGTCTAGATTTGTCTCATATTTACTCTAGCCTAATCCTGAAACATAATTTGTTTAGATTTTTAAATATATCAGGGGATAGAAATAAGTGAATCAATATATAGATGTACAAATATACATACCTTTATATCATATCAAATATCAGGTATAGCTACTACCAATTTCCAAAGGCAAATCTATGCAAAATCGGAAAATGCACAGTATATGTTTTATTCATCCTTTTAGATATAGCACGGAAAAGTAATACCGGTACCGTTTATTTTTAACCCGCGGTAAAATTGTATTATACCGTTTTGGGTGAGCGATATTGCTGTGAAGGCCACGCTGCTGCTGATGCTGTGTGTGTGTATTTACCTATTTGTAGTTTACAGGAATTGAGCAGCGCTCGTGTTGTCGTGTGTGTGTGTGTGTGTGTGTGTGTGTGTGTGTGTGTGTGTGTGTGTGTGTGTGTGTGTGTGTGTGTGTGTGTGTGTGTGTGTGTGTGTGTGTGTGTGTGTGTGTGTGTGTGTGTGTGTGTGTGTGTGTGTGTGTGTGTGTGTGTGTGTGTGTGTGTGTGTGTGTGTGTGTGTGTGTGTGAATTGAGGTTTTGCGTGGGTTTTACGTGTTATACCGTACAGTATTGTTAGTTTGGGTGGAGTTTTTGCGTGGGTTTTACGTGGTATAGCCTACAGTATTGTTAGTGTATGCGTGGGTGTGTGGGCGAAGTTTATGTGCTGGTACCGGTATTATTTCGTTGTTACTATTGGTGGCACCGGCGTTTTTTATGCATACCGTAATACACCGCTAAGATTGTGTATGTGTACGATATTGTGTGTGTGTGTGTGTATTTTTGTAAACTCCCTCTCCTGGGAATTTTCCCGTGAGACTTCCTTCAGCTGACACTGGGTCACGTGGTTATGTTTACATCACACGCTACACGTGTAGTTGTTTACATAACTAGGCCTAACATGATAATTAGGTCAATGTTTGCATAACCAGTAATTGCAACATGTATCACTGCTTACTAGCAAAATATCATTGTTTACATCTTTAGTTAAATGTGTCGTTGTTTACATCACTGGCTAGCCTAAACGTGTCATTGTTTACAACACTGACAACACGTACCGGTATCATTGTTTATATCACTGGTATCACGTATCATTGTTTATATCACGAGTAACATGTGTCATTGTTTACATAACTCAACACGTGTCAATATATACCGGTATATCACAAGCAATACGTATCATGGTTTATATCACAGGTAACGCGTCATTGTTTACACAACTGATAACACGTATAACTTGTTTGCATAATTGGCAATATGTTATTGTTTACATCACTGGCAACACGTGTCATTGTTTACATTACTGATAACACGTGTTATTGTTTACATTACTGGCACATGTCATTATTTACATTATTGGCAACACGTGTCATTGTTTACATTACTGGCAACACCTGTCATTGTTTACATTACTGGCAACATACGTTATTGTTTACATTATTGGCAACACGTGCCATTGTTTACATTATTGGCAACACGTGCCATTGTTTACATTATTGGCAACACGTGTCATTGTTTACATTACTGGCAACACGTGTCATTGTTTACATTATAGGCAACACGTCATTTTTTAGTGCACTAGTAAATACGTATCACTTTGTATCTTTGGCAACACGACGGTATTTTGACATCAATGACTTCACGTGACATTGTTTACATAACTGGTAACACTTGTCATTATTTACATAACTGGTACCGTAACATAAGTCTTTGTTCTCATGATAGACAGTATGGTGTAGGCTACCCCGTTATGCAATATTATCCAGTAGGCCCTATTGTTATCATCCATGCTTTGAAAGTAAAATTAGGATGTGGAGTAGGCTAGTTATTAGAGAACGTTCCCGCAGTTATCGTTGTAATTACCGGTACTCTTATTATGGGCTTATTACGTTGTGTCACTGTTATGGTATGTAAGATTGAATGCCGTAATTAGGGTTGATAGCTTGTACCACTTTCGCTGTGACAATGGAACCTTTTGGGAATACTATCTCTCTCACACACACACACACACACACACACACACACACACACACACACACACACACACACACAGTGCTGTCACAGCTCAGCTTTGGCTCCATAACTTCACACGTTTGCACCAAATTATATAATAACACACACACACAAACCAGTAACACGCACACACAGATAGGGCAGGGTGCCAAAACATAAATTATCCAGTTCTGGATCATTTTTCTAAGCTTACAAGGATCAACTTTGCGTGGCGTCTGCGGGGGGCGCAGCCCCCCGCTTCATAACAGGGGGTCCGGGGGGCGTAGCCCCCCGGCCGCCGGAGAAATTTTGAGATGTGAAGGTAAATATATGCACAATACATGCTCAAAATTTATTAAAAGGAATGAATAATATTGTAAGTAAAAGGGATGTTATGTATGTTTACTGGTGTTTAATCAGGATACTAGGGGAGCTGGCTGCCTGTACTTCAGTCTCAAAGAGATGCACTTCAGGTCCACTAATATAGGCATTGAAAACAGGTTTTTAAATTATTCTTAGCAGTCCCTGTTTTAGTTTTGTAACTTTTGTCCAATAAAGATTTCATGTATATTTGTTGTTGCATTCCAAGAACTATTACATACTTAATTTATATCCTTTCATATGATACATGAGTTACTATAGAGTACTGGTTAAAATACATACCGGTACCAAGTTTCAAGAATAAACTTTGATTAGAACATTTGTTTGTCTATTATTTTCCCTGGGCCGAGTAAAAAATACCTGGGTAGGCTATTCCCATCTCGGGTTAAGTACAATCAGTAGGAACGTAGAAACTTACTTTAATTTTCACAACTTTAAAAGACTCAAGATTCTGCGAGGCTAATTCCGAAAATATTCAATCAAGTCTCCGTTACCCCCATGAAGTCAGGTTATAGTAATGACAAGACATACCAATAATATATGTTAGTTAGTGGGTGTGTGGACTGTGGGGATAGTGGCAGCCCCCACTTTGGACACTAAGACTAAGTAAAGTTAGGTTAGGGTAAGGTAATGCAAATTATCTACTCATAACATGATAAACAATTGAACAATAAACTACTGTACTATATTCCTTGAAGAAATAAAAACAAACAATTGTACATAAGGCTGCGGAAAGATTCTTTAGTGATACCAAAGTCATGGCCGGGATTCCGGGAAATCTATAAATGCACTGTAGGCGGTAGGCCTAGCTGCTGGCTGTACACTTATTAAATTGTACCGGTAATCTGGCTAAAAAGTTACCGGTATACAAAATGAGAACATAGAGGCAGGGTGCAGATCCCACTTTGGACACTAAGTTTGGACTTTGGTTAGGGTAAGTTATTGCAAATCTTCCACTCATAATATAAACTACAATAAAATAAGATACCAGTAGATAAGATACTACTGTAGCCTATTCTGTCTATAGCCTATACCTTGAAAACAAAAACAAACGGTAAGACTGCAAAAGTATTCTTCAGTGACAGGTCTACCCCTATAATCCCACGGCATGACGGCAAACTGTTATTGTCATAGGCTATAGCCTAGCCAGGGTGTCGAATGACGCTGTTTTTTTGAGTGATACAACTTTCTGTATAATGATAAAACAAAATTAGGCCTAGCCTACGTATTTTTATATTATTATTTTAAAAGTTAGACATCTAAAATAGGCCTAGGCTTAGGCCTACTGTGTTCCAAAACTCAAGAGTAGCCTAGGCTAGGTTAGCCTAGCCTAGCCTTACAAAAAAAAAAAAAAAAAATACAGGAATGTTGGTCTAGGCTAAGTTTAATATACACTTCCCAGGTCATTTTAACAGTTCTATTGCTTCTATATCATATAATACACCATAGAGTAAGTTTTTAATAACTAGAAAAAAAGGTCATCTTCTAAATAATTACCATAGCCTAATTGAGGACCTTCGCCATTCCCGGGTTAAGAGTGGGCTCTGAGTCTTAGCCTACCAGAACCAGATTCCCAGCTGCCTAGCTAACCTTATTTTTTACTGTCTTTAACCTCAAATCTTCCTTGATCTTCATTAGCCTATCAATACATTATACATAGCCCCACTAGTGGGGGCAGTCCTAAGATTGTTGGATAATGGGTTATCCTAAGCCTAATATGCCTAGCCTCAGCCTAGGCTACTCATTTCTGCTTCAAATCATCATTATCATCATAGGCCTAGGCTAATACAAGTAGGCCTAGGCTTATCTGAAAAAAATAATATGCTTGGCTACTTCCAAAATCGCTGTTTGGTGCTTGCTAGAAGTCAGGTTTATCCAAAGTATCACCTTGAACTTATATATAATGAGTTCCCCAAGATTAATATGCACAATTTTAGAATGTGTAGGGCACTCGCACTTCACATGAAGTCAATGTTATATTCCAGCCCCTTAATTCACTCTATTTTTCCACAAATATATCGGTAAATAACAGCTAACACATTTCCAAGTGTTCCACAGTTGATTGGCGGCAAGCTAATTTGACGTCATCATTGGATTATTCTCGGAAACACCACAATGGAAAACATTGCTGATATTCGTTCGTTGTTTTCCATTAATCCAACCACATATATACCCCTGAAAAACCAATAATTCATCATAAAATCGTACTAATTTATAGCTTACCTTATGCCTCAAGGTCTTGCGCTCTTTGTCAAACACATAAAATTTATATTCATTCACTATTTTTAAGAAATTAGAGACCCCATAAAATTAGCACATACGAAAAAATATCGTGTATTTTGTGGGAGTTTAATTAAGATCAGATCAGATCAGAAAATTAACATTCAAACTTAAATTAATATTTTACATTATTCATTTCAGTGAAATTTAGTCAATATATTAAACACATGTAGTAGTTTAGTTAATATATACATAGTTTTAGATAAATACCTATTATTATCCTTTAATCTACATATTATTGAGCATTCGAGTGCCAATAAAATTACGGTAGTTGTGTTCGTCTTGACTCAGCCTTCGGCGCAATATAACATCGGAGTGTAGGGGTACATTGGTTGTTTGTTTGTTTGTTTGTTTTAGCGGACTCTCCCATCCAGGAGTTCGTTCTATGAACGATGGCTGTTTCCTTATTGTAATATATATTTGTTATACTGGTGCTAAAGTCAGTCACCTCATCCGAACCGAACAAGTTGTGTTTTCACAGTGTAAACAAATCGCTCTCATGACTCGAGCTCTGGATTTATCCGTCTATATTTACATTAGTAGCTGCATTTGGACTTCAATACAGGTGATATATAATAGTTCTAAGATCATAGCCAATGTAGAGTACAGTGTAGAGCAAAGCAACTATCGTTTGACGAGTGTAATGTAGAAATAGAATGGCAGGTTTAGCGGGGCTCCCGGCCGCCCCGGGACAGTCACAGGCTCTTAGCCTATTTCAGTATCAATATTTTTTCAATGTTAGGTTCGGGATCACGAAGAAAATGGGCGAATTTTGGCACACTGAGATAGGGAGCAAGTAGGCACCAATCGAGCAGGGCAGTGCCCAAGGGAAGCCACATAGGCAATTAGGCATATGATAAGGAGTTGCTGGAACTCCTGTTTCATTTGCCTGGCTTCCCCGACTGTTTGGGCCTCACCTACACAGAGTAATCCAGCTAACCCTCACAAACACCTCATATTAGTTTCACTATTTAACAAGTACACCACACTTATTTCCAAAACATCAAAATTACCTATAATGTACCTTGATTTTGGCTCTGTCACTCTTTCAACCTTTGAGGGAGAAACTTGTAGCGGGCAGCTTTGCCTTTTGCCTCCTTCATGCACAATGACAAAAACATATAGCCCAAACACACGCACACATAACATGAATCACTCCATTTATAACAAAAAAGACAATACAATATTCTAAAGAAAATATAATTTGTAATGCTTACCGGTACCGGTACTTCAATGTGAAATCAATCTCTAGATTAAAGAATATGCTGCATAATTGATCTCACTATATTCGGCTCTATTCCAACCAAGATCTTACGAAAGGGCGAGTACCGTACCAGTACAGTGGATAATCTCTCTCTCTCTCTCTTCATTCTGTGTGGTGTGTGGTAAATGAAGGTTATTAAGATAGATTAAGCCCCCCCCCCCCCCGACAGAGTAGCCAGCCCCCAGCCCCAGCCCCGGAAGTTCAAGGCAGCCCACCCCCAAAGGTCAAGATCATAATGTACTTATTAATAATGATCACCCCATGCACCCTGTCTTACTCGCCTTGTAGCACTCCGATAAAAAAATATGTTAATTTTCGCTCAGAACTCGTATCCTGGAGCAATACTTGTACGTTGGCTACATTTCTAGAGTGACAAGCTAAATATCTAGAAACATTTTAAAACGTGCCTTTAGTTTTCAACCATTTCATTGCGAGAGAGACTAGAGTATGTCCAAGATTATCAGCTATTTATTATGTTCTCTCCACCAACCAACTTTACTCCTAAACTCGATTAATTAAATTTACTAGAATTAAATGTAGTGAAGATGAAGGTGGATGCTCTATCTTTGGACATAGGCCTATTAAGGTGTAAATGTCAACAAGATTATAAGGTAGGAAGAACTAAAGAAAGCTTTACAGTGCTCAGCTGTAGTACAAGGCATGCGGTGGTCTCTTTTCAGCTCACGGTAAATTGCAAAGTTTCCATCTAGTACTAAGTTATTATAAAGTTATTAATTATTAAAACTCGGCATTAATATGATACTTAGGCATGGTAGACTCATATTTTTCGATTAAATATCGAGCAATCGGTTGCTAAATAAATAAATTTACCTTCAGCTGGAATTAAACCTACTATAGTCACCATCAACCAATTATCGCGAAAATTGGTGAGCAGATAGGATATGCGCCAACTTTGCCGCCAAGGAAGAAATGCTTCAATTTAAGGGGCGATCCATAAGTTAGGAGCCAATTTTTACGAAATATGATGGGCAAATACGATATGCGCCAGGGGAGAAGTGATTCCATTTAGGAAGCGATCTGGATCATTGTCACACTGGGGTCATTGTTGTACATTCAAATTTATTTTGTGACAAATCCAGCATAGGCGGAGCTATGTGCTCTACCGAGTGCCTCTCGATATAAAGTATACATACAACGATGTTCCACTTTCATAACCTTAAATAATAATTTGTATTTGTTTAATAGTAATAATAAATTCATGAACCACACTGAACAAACTTTGAATATTCAGGCTTTGTTCATGTGTTTAAGGATAGTTTTCTCACTTATAGCTAGAAAAATAACTAGAGAAATTCTGCAGATAGAACACGACTTCTAGCTGTGCATTGAACTACACTGAGAGGCAAACAATATGATGTGCCGTGTGGTGGTACCGTACCGTATACATGACAGATATATAGCAATACTTGGTATAATTCTCCTGATAAAAGTAAGTGTGTTCTAAGGTGGCCATCTTTGAGGAGGGTGTTATATGACCACCGGTTAGACAGGTGCTATAAGTGGGCTACATTGGGGGGGGGGGGGAAGATAGCGGTGTGAGAGAGAGAGAGAGAGTGGGGGGGGGGGGGGGGGGGAATATAGTGGTGTGTGTGTGTGAGGAGAGAGAGAGATCGAAGGGGGGGGGGGGGGGGGATGATGTATAATTGGGTAAGGGTGAGGCAGGTGCAACAGGTGTGGAACATTTATTGGGGCATAGAGACGGGGGAAAAACAGGTATAGTTCTTTGTGTACCGGGTTTGTGTTTTTATGAGTGTGTAGGCTATGTATATGTATATGTGTGCGTGTGCGTGTGCGAGAGAGAGAGAGGTGGTAACTTAAAATATGCTGTACTTATGGTGTTACATTCTGAATTAAGCTTTAATAATAATTTAGCCATATAGAATATGGCACTTTATTTTCAGTCTACTTGTTAATACCAATTTTACGTAAATAAAAAGCAGCCAGAAAAAAAATGTGAACGAAAGTAACCGGAAACACTGTCGTGTAACCCCCTTTTGTCCTGGTGGGGATGAGGCAGGTGCAACAGGTGTGAAAAGTTTGGTGGGTAAGCTGGGGGAAACACAACAGGTGCAGTGAGTGTGTGTGTGTGTGTGGGGGGGGGGGGGGGGGGTGCAACAAGCGTGAGACATTTGTTGCTGGTGGGTTATTATTATCTTTCAGTTGGCGACACTTTGGTTAGATTTTGTGTAGATACTATTAGTCAACTACGATTGTTGATCTCCTGCGGTCTCTTCCTCGGCATCGTCCCCTTCCTCCATACTGTCAAGTTTTGTCTTCCTTGCAATACCATCTTCCTTCCCTGTCAGTATTTTGAACATGGACGTCATCTTCGGGGTAGCTGGTATTTCCTAGTGACAGGGATATGTGGATCAACATGATATAGGGATCCTTTCCTCAGTTGGGGTTGGCTCTGGGCTAGTCAACTCTTCATTATACTTCTAGGTTCCTCGTGAGGGCCTCACCTTTCAGCTGGTGCTTCATATCTCTCTCTTCCTCTGGTGAGCATTGTCGTTGATTCTCTGCACTTTGCTGCACCACTCTGGCTAGTGGTAACCTTCCATTAGAACACCACACCATTTTATGTTTTCACGTCCCTCGCATCTTGCTAGAATAGCCTCGGGGAGTCCCCGACAAGTCTTGCTAGAATAGCCTCGGGGAGTCCCCGACAAGTCTGTACCGTACTGGAAGAGTCTCCGGTTTTGTGGAGACTGATATGGATTTGCCCTCTTTATGGTGGGTTGATTAATGATTTACTTATGATTTATTATTTACTCATTAACATGCACACGATGGGGGTGAAAACAGGTACCGGTACTTATATTAGTGTGTGTGTGTGTGTGTGTGAGTGTGAGTAAAATGAATTTGTAATGTAGTAAGTAAATGCAATAGAGTGTGTCGACTTATTATTCGAGTTGCAGGCCTAAGGTTGAACATTTATTCCATAGTTTCGTAACGTGCGAACAGTCTGGGTAAGAGTAATAAAACACTTACACAATCTCCACTTTTGTTATCTGCCCAGAATATAGGTTGAGAGGAAATGACGCCATGTAATACCAGAGCAAAACATTCATAATTACGGAGAGCAATTTAGAGGGTAAATAAATGTGTTTTCTGACTATTGGGCCTGACATGACATAGCCTACACCGGTAGTGCTGAAATATTGTTGTGTGAAGACCTAAACAAACGAGGAATACCGGTATATTAAACAGGGATTCTGTTCATAACACAGATTTGCCTAGCGGCCCAAGTTGTCTATGTCAAATCTCTCTCTCACTCTAACTCTCACTCACATTCTCTCTCTCTCTCTCAGCATATACATAAATTCATGTCGGACTGTGACAAAGTTTATCAATCCCACACCGCCACACGGTTATCATGCTGAGAGAGAGAGAGAGAGAGAGAGAGAATGCACATAATATACCACACAAAATAGTGTCATATTAACATTATCTAATACTAATTATATAACATAATAGATCAAACAAGATAATAACTTAATAGGCTACCGTAAGCATACAAATATAACAATATACCGTACCACACAATATAGTGACATAATAACTTAATAAACGTACAAATATAACATAATAAATCACATAAGATAGTGACACATTAACGTGTATATACATACATATTATATAACATAATAGATCAAACAAGATAGTGACATAATAACTTAATATACATATAATATAATAAACCACACAAGATGCTAGATAGTGACTTAATAACTAAATAAACATGCACATATAACTTAATAAACCACACAAGATAGTAGATACCGTAGTGACTTAATAACTAAATAAACATGCACATATAACTTAATAAACCACACAAGATACTAGATAGTGACTTAATAACTAAATAAACATGCACACATTACTTAATAAACCACACAAGATACTAGATAGTGACTTAATAACTAAATAAACATGCACACATAACTTAATAAACCACACAAGATACTAGATAGTAACTTAATAACTAAATAAACATGCACATATAACTTAATAAACCACACAAGATACTAGATAGTGACTTAATAACTAAATAAACATGCACACATTACTTAATAAACCACACAAGATAGTGACTTAATAACTAAATAAACATGCACACATAACTTAATAAACCACACAAGATACTAGATAGTGACTTAATAACTAAATAAACATGCACATATAACTTAATAAACCACACAAGATACTAGATAGTGACTTAATAACTAAATAAACATGCACACATAACTTAATAAACCACACAAGATACTAGATAGTAACTTAATAACTAAATAAACATGCACACATAACTTAATAAACCACACAAGATACTAGATAGTGACTTAATAACTAAATAAACATGCACACAACTTAATAAACCACACAAGATACTAGATAGTGACTTAATAACTAAATAAACATGCACACATAACTTAATAAACCACACAAGATACTAGATAGTGACTTAATAACTAAATAAACATGCACATATAACTTAATAAACCACACAAGATACTAGATAGTGACTTAATAACTAAATAAACATGCGCATATAACTTAATAAACCACACAAGATACTAGATACCATAGTGACTTAATAACTAAATAAACATGCACATATAACTTAATAAACCACACAAGATACTAGATAGTAACTTAATAACTAAATAAACATGCACATATAACTTAATAAACCACACAAGATACTAGATACCGTAGTGACTTAATAACTAAATAAACATGCACATATAACTTAATAAACCACACAAGATACTAGATAGTAACTTAATAACTAAATAAACATGCACATATAACTTAATAAACCACACAAGATACTAGATAGTGACTTAATAACTAAATAAACATGCACATATAACTTAATAAACCACACAAGATACTAGTAGTGACTTAATAACTAAATAAACATGCACACATAACTTAATAAACCACACAAGATACTAGATAGTAACTTAATAACTAAATAAACATGCACACATAACTTAATAAACCACACAAGATACTAGATAGTGACTTAATAACTAAATAAACATGCACATATAACTTAATAAACCACACAAGATACTAGATAGTGACTTAATAACTAAATAAACATGCACATATAACTTAATAAACCACACAAGATACTAGATACCGTAGTGACTTAATAACTAAATAAACATGCACATATAACTTAATAAACCACACAAGATACTAGATAGTGACTTAATAACTAAATAAACATGCACATAACTTAATAAACCACACAAGATACTAGATAGTGACTTAATAACTAAATAAACATGCACATATAACTTAATAAACCACACAAGATACTAGATAGTGAGTTAATAACTAAATAAACATGCACATATAACTTAATAAACCACACAAGATACTAGATACCGTAGTGACTTAATAACTAAATAAACATGCACATATAACTTAATAAATCACACAAGATACTAGATACCGTAGTGACTTAATAACTAAATAAACATGCACATATAACTTAATAAACCACACAAGATACTAGATAGTAACTTAATAACTAAATAAACATGCACATATAACTTAATAAACCACACAAGATACTAGATAGTGACTTAATAACTAAATAAACATGCACATAACTTAATAAACCACACAAGATACTAGATAGTGACTTAATAACTAAATAAACATGCACACATAACTTAATAAACCACACAAGATACTAGATAGTAACTTAATAACTAAATAAACATGCACACACAACTTAATAAACCACACAAGATACTAGATAGTGACTTAATAACTAAATAAACATGCACACATAACTTAATAAACCACACAAGATACTAGATAGTGACTTAATAACTAAATAAACATGCACATATAACTTAATAAACCACACAAGATACTAGATAGTGACTTAATAACTAAATAAACATGCACATATAACTTAATAAACCACACAAGATACTAGATACCGTAGTGACTTAATAACTAAATAAACATGCACATATAACTTAATAAACCACACAAGATACTAGATACCGTAGTGACTTAATAACTAAATAAACATGCACATATAACTTAATAAACCACACAAGATACTAGATAGTAACTTAATAACTAAATAAACATGCACATATAACTTAATAAACCACACAAGATACTAGATAGTGACTTAATAACTAAATAAACATGCACATATAACTTAATAAACCACACAAGATACTAGATAGTGACTTAATAACTAAATAAACATGCACATATAACTTAATAAACCACACAAGATACTAGATAGTGACTTAATAACTAAATAAACATGCACATATACTTAATAAACCACACAAGATACTAGATAGTGACTTAATAACTAAATAAACATGCACATATAACTTAATAAACCACACAAGATACTAGATAGTGACTTAATAACTAAATAAACATGCACATATAACTTAATAAACCACACAAGATACTAGATAAGTGACTTAATAACTAAATAAACATGCACATATAACTTAATAAACCACACAAGATACTAGATAGTGACTTAATAACTAAATAAACATGCACATATAACTTAATAAACCACACAAGATACTAGATAGTGACTTAATAACTAAATAAACATGCACATATAACTTAATAAACCACACAAGATACTAGATAGTGACTTAATAACTAAATAAACATGCACATATAACTTAATAAACCACACAAGATACTAGATAGTGACTTAATAACTAAATAAACATGCACATATAACTTAATAACCACACAAGATACTAGATAGTGACTTAATAACTAAATAAACATTCACATATAACTTAATCAAGCACACAAGATAGTAGATACGTAACTTAATAACTAAATAAACATGCACATATAACTTAATAAACCACACAAGATACTAGATAGTGACTTAATAACTAAATAAACATGCACATATAACTTAATAAACCACACAAGATACTAGATAGTGACTTAATAACTAAATAAACATGCACATATAACTTAATAAACCACACAAGATACTAGATAGTGACTTAATAACTAAATAAACATGCACATATAACTTAATAAACCACACAAGATACTAGATACCGTAGTGACTTAATAACTAAATAAACATGCATATAACTTAATAAACCACACAAGATACTAGATAGTGACTTAATAACTAAATAAACATGCACATATAACTTAATAAACCACACAAGATACTAGATAGTAACTTAATAACTAAATAAACATGAACATATAACTTAATAAACCACACAAGATACTAGATAGTGACTTAATAACTAAATAAACATGCACATATAACTTAATAAACCACACAAGATACTAGATTAGTGACTTAATAACTAAATAAACATGCACATATAACTTAATAAACCACACAAGATACTAGGTAGTGACTTAATAACTAAATAAACATGCACATATAACTTAATAAACCACACAAGATACTAGATAGTGACTTAATAACTAAATAAACATGCACACATAACTTAATAAACCACACAAGATACTAGATAGTGACTTAATAACTAAATAAACATGCACATAAACTTAATAAACCACACAAGATACTAGATACCGTAGTGACTTAATAACTAAATAAACATGCACATATAACTTAATAAACCACACAAGATACTAGATACCGTAGTGACTTAATAACTAAATAAACATGCACATATAACTTAATAAACCACACAAGATACTAGATAGTGACTTAATAACTAAATAAACATGCACATATAACTTAATAAACCACACAAGATACTAGATAGTGACTTAATAACTAAATAAACATGCACATATAACTTAATAAACCACACAAGATACTAGATAGTAGTGACTTAATAACTAAATACACATGCACATATAACTTAATAAACCACACAAGTTACTAGCTACCGTAGTGACTTAATAACTAAATTAAACATGCACATATAACTTAATAAAACCCACACAAGATACTAGATAGTGACTTAATAACTAAATAAACATGCACAATAACTTAATAAACCACACAAGATACTAGATAGTGACTTAATAACTAAATAAACATGCACATATAACTTAATAAACCACACAAGATACTAGATAGTGACTTAATAACTAAATAAACATGCACATATAACTTAATAAACCACAAGATACTAGATAGTGACTTAATAACTAAATAAACATGCACATATAACTTAATAAACCACACAAGATACTAGATAGTGACTTAATAACTAAATAAACATGCACATATAACTTAATAAACCACACAAGATACTAGATAGTGACTTAATAACTAAATAAACATGCACATATAATTAATAAACCACACAAGATACTAGATAGTGACTTAATAACTAAATAAACATGCACATATAACTTAATAAACCACACAAGATACTAGATAGTGACTTAATAACTAAATAATAAACATGCACATATAACTTAATAAACCACACAAGATACTAGATAGTGACTTAATAACTAAATAAACATGCACATATAACTTAATAAACCACACAAGATACTAGATAGTGACTTAATAACTAAATAAACTTAATGCAAATAACACACAAGATACTAGATACCGTTGTGACTTAAACTAATAAACATGCACATATAACTTAATAACACAAGATACTAGATAGTGACTTAATAACTAAATAAACATGCACATAACTTAATAAACCACACAAGATACTAGATAGTGACTTAATAACTAAATAAACATGCACATATAACTTAATAAACCACACAAGATACTAGATAGTGACTTAATAACTAAATAAACATGCACATATAACTTAATAAACCACACAAGATACTAGATAGTAGTGACTTAATAACTAAATAACATGCACATATAACTTAATAAACACACAAGATACTAGATAGTGACTTAATAACTAAATAACATGCACATATAACTTAATAAACCACACAAGATACTAGATAGTGACTTAATAACTAAATAAACATGCACATATAACTTAATAAACCACACAAGATACTAGATAGTGACTTAATAACTAAATAAACATGCACATATAACTTAATAAACCACACAAGATACGATAGATAGTGACTTAATAACTAAATAAACATGCACACATAACTTAATAAACCACACAAGATACTAGATAGTGACTTAATAACTAAATAAACATGCACATATAACTTAATAAACCACACAAGATACTAGATAGTGACTTAATAACTAAATAAACATGCACATATAACTTAATAAACCACACAAGATACTAGATACCGTAGTGACTTAATAACTAAATAAACATGCACATATAACTTAATAAACCACACAAGATACTAGATACCGTAGTGACTTAATAACTAAATAAACATGCACATATAACTAATAAACCACACAAGATACTAGATAGTAACTTAATAACTAAATAAACATGAACATATAACTTAATAAACCACACAAGATACTAGATAGTGACTTAATAACTAAATAAACATGCACATATAACTTAATAAACCACACAAGATACTAGATAGTGACTTAATAACTAAATAAACATGCACATATAACTTAATAAACCACACAAGATACTAGATACCGTAGTGACTTAATAACTAAATAAACATGCACATATAAATTAATAAACCACACAAGATACTAGATAGTGACTTAATAACTAAATAAACATGCACACATAACTTAATAAACCACACAAGATACTAGATAGTAACTTAATAACTAAATAAACATGCACACATAACTTAATAAACCACACAAGATACTAGATAGTGACTTAATAACTAAATAAACATGCACATATAACTTAATAAACCACACAAGATACTAGATACCGTAGTGACTTAATAACTAAATAAACATGCACATATAACTTAATAAACCACACAAGATACTAGATAGTGACTTAATAACTAAATAAACATGCACATAACTTAATAAACCACACAAGATACTAGATAGTGACTTAATAACTAAATAAACATGCATATATAACTTAATAAACCACACAAGATACTAGATAGTGACTTAATAACTAAATAAACATGCACATATAACTTAATAAACCACACAAGATACTAGATACCGTAGTGACTTAATAACTAAATAAACATGCACATATAACTTAATAAACCACACAAGATACTAGATACCGTAGTGACTTAATAACTAAATAAACATGCACATATAACTTAATAAACCACACAAGATACTAGATACCGTAGTGACTTAATAACTAAATAAACATGCACATATAACTTAATATAAACCACACAAGATACTAGATAGTGACTTAATAACTAAATAAACATGCACATATAACTTAATAAACCACACAAGATACTAGATAGTGACTTAATAACTAAATAAACATGCACATATAACTTAATAAACCACACAAGATACTAGATAGTGACTTAATAACTAAATAAACATGCACATATAACTTAATAAACCACACAAGATACTAGATAGTGACTTAATAACTAAATAAACATGCACATATAACTTAATAAACCACACAAGATACTAGATACCGTAGTGACTTAATAACTAAATAAACATGCACATATAACTTAATAAACCACACAAGATACTAGATACCGTAGTGACTTAATAACTAAATAAACATGCACATATAACTTAATAAACCACACAAGATACTAGATAGTAACTTAATAACTAAATAAACATGCACATATAACTTAATAAACCACACAAGATACTAGATAGTGACTTAATAACTAAATAAACATGCACATATAACTTAATAAACCACACAAGATACTAGATAGTGACTTAATGACTAAATAAACATGCACATATAACTTAATAAACCACACAAGATACTAGATAGTGACTTAATAACTAAATAAACATGCACATATAACTTAATAAACCACACAAGATACTAGATAGTAACTTAATAACTAAATAAACATGCACACAACTTAATAAACCACACAAGATACTAGATAGTAACTTAATAACTAAATAAACATGCACACATAACTTAATAAACCACACAAGATACTAGATAGTGACTTAATAACTAAAGAGAATCTAGTTTCCTTTAATGCACAGAAAACCAAGTACATTCAATTTTCTAACCGACAGAATCTCACGGACTCCCATATATTTTTTAATGATGTAAATATTCCCACTTCCCCTAGTATTGACATTCTCGGTGTAACATTAACTACTAACTTGAGCTGGACACATTATGTTAGAAGCATTGCTAAGAATGCCTCTAAAAAACTGGGACTCCTGTACAGAGTTCGAGAATTCTTCACTGACGAGCAGTTGGCCGTAATATATAAAAGTCATGTGCGCTCTCAGATGGATTACTGTTCACCTCTGTGGGGTGGAAGTGGAGTGGTTGCATTGAGGCAGTTGGACAAAATTCAAAATAAAGCTATTAGATTAATCAATAATCCTGCAATCACACAGGACCTTCCTACATTAGCCATACGAAGAAACGTTCGATCCCTTGCATTATTCTACAGAAATATTTCACAGCAATTGTTCCGAGGAACTTGCTTCAATTGTGCCGCCTCTCCACATCTTTCCCCGTAGAACTAGGGCAGCTGAGAGCGCCCATGAATTTACACTTTCTCCTCCACAATGCAGAACTTCTGCTTATCAGAATTCATTTATCCCCAGAGCTACTACTCTTTGGAATTCACTTCCCTCGAATTGCTTTCCACAAACTTACAATCAACAAATGTTTAAATCCAGTTGTTACAAACATTTTATGAATGGAGGATGCCTTTAGGCACATGGACCTTTTTGTTTTATCTGTGTTTTTCCTTCCTCCGTTCATTGTCTCTTAAAAAAAAAATAAAAATAAAAAAATAAACATGCACACATAACTTAATAAACCACACAAGATACTAGATAGTGACTTAATAACTAAATAAACATGCACATATAACTTAATAAACCACACAAGATACTAGATAGTGACTTAATAACTAAATAAACATGCACATATAACTTAATAAACCACACAAGATACTAGATAGTGACTTAATAACTAAATAAACATGCACATAGAACTTAATAAACCACACAAGATAGCTTCCAAGTGATTCAATTTATCGTCAACTGAAAATAATCAGAGTATTGTTACTGCTCACCTTTTTGTTTACTGTATATATATTATTAGGAAGTGGTCAGGTGAAGGTATTGAGGGATAAGCCTATACAACGGCACCTCTTATCTACTTTTTTCGAAGAGTGTGGAGAGGGGAGAAGGGGTGTTGGAGAGAGAGGAAGCTGTTGGAGTGGCTTTGTTGTGTTTGTTATTAGTCTGTATAGGTAGTATTATTGGTGAACAGGCAGTTAAGGAGAATACTATAACTGATGAATAGGTGTGGTGTGTAGGCTAGGTGATCAGTATGGTTGATATGTTGGTGATTCAGCTTATTGGAAAGTTGGTAGGTGTGTTGGTAGTTTGGTATGTAGGTTGATAGGTTTGTAGGTAGTATGTAAGTTTATATGTAGGTTGGTAGGTGTGAAGGTAGTACGATATGTAGGTGTGTAGGTAGTATATACGGTATGTAACTTTATATGTAGGTTAGTAGGTGTGTAGATAGTACGGTATGCAAGTTTATGTGTTGGTTGGTAGGTATGTAGGTAGTGTGTAATTTTTATGTAAGTAAGTTGGCAGGTATGTAGGTAGTATGTAAGTTTATAATTATGTAAGTTGGTAGGTGTGTGGGTAACGTGTGACTATACAGTATACAGTATGTAGGGTGGTAGGTAGTGTGTAGTGTAAATGTATAATTATGTAGTTTGGTATGTGTATGTAGTGTGTTTTTTTTTTTTTTTTTTTTTTTTCTATGTGATTGAGGGAGGCAAAAGGCATTACTGCCTATAGCGAGTGCCTCCCCCATAGTTGAAAGAGTGACAGGGCCAAAATCAAGGGACGTTCGAGCCAAAATGTAAGGTTATTAAGGTTGTATGTAACTTGGTAGTGTGTAAGGTTATATGTAGGGTGGTAGGTACCGTAGTGTGTAGGCTATGTGTATAAATATGTAGTTTGGTATGTGTGTAAGTAGTGTGTAAGATTATGTGTAGGTTGGATGGTAGTGTGTAAGGTTATAGTTAGTTGGCAGGTAAGTAGGCTAGGAGGTGTACAAGGTGGATATGTTGGTAGGCAGGTAGGTAGGTAGGCAGGCTAGGTGTGTACAAGGTGGATAGGTTTGTAGATAGGTAAGTAAGTTGGCAGGTAGGTAGGCTAGGTGGTTAGGTTGGTAGATGCAGGTTGGTAGGTAGTTACGTAAGTTGGTAGGTAGGTGGGTAAAAGTTGGGATGTAGGTAGGCTAGGAGGTGTACAAGGTTGGTAGGTAGGTAGGTATTGTAGGTGGTGAGCAAGGTCGGTATGTTGGTTAATAGGTAGGTGGGCATAGACAAGTTACCGGGCAGATAAAAACTACTAGTATAAGTTATAGTGAGGTGGACTTGTTAGATAGGTAGATTGAACCGTAGTACGGTAAGGAAGTACCGATAGATGCATACAGTATCTAGGAAGTCATGTAGGCAAGAAGATCTTTAATATAAGTAGGTTGGCAGCTTAGTACGATACCGGTAGATAAGTACCGTATGTAAGTCGATAAGTAATAACCCATTCAGTACGGTACCAGTGGCGTCCTTTTAACTTTATTCTGGCTACTATTAGACGATCTTATTCAGTTTAAGAAGGGCCTCCAGTAATTCACAGGCTTCGAACTATCTCACTTAACCCTTTTTACTACCACAGATCCTTCTAAAACTGCACAAAATCGTCTAAATATAGTCAAAATCAAATTAAGAAAACGTCGCTGCTACAGAAGGGGTTAAGTAAGAAGATAAGTAGGTTAGTAGATAAGTAGACAAGTACCGGCATTGTAGATGGATAATGCAGAAGTAAGTAGATACGGTACGTAGGTAGGTAAGAAGGTAGGTAGGAAGCCAGGCCTTCACATGATGAAGGAAAACATGTAGGTAGGTGGGAAGGTTGTTTGGCTGGTAAAGAATGAGGAAGCTAGGTAGGCCAGGTAGTCAGTCTAGCACAGGTAGGTAGGGAGGGAGGGAGGTAGATAGGTAGGTAGGAAGGGAGGGAGGTAGATAGATAGGTAGGGAGGGAGGGACGTACGTAGGTAGAGAGGTAGGTAGGTAGGGAGGGGGGTACCGGTAGGTTTGGAGGTTGTATTGGCTTGGCTAGGCTAGGTAGATGAGGAAATTCATAAGTCAGTCTATAGGCTCCAGCACGTAGGCTGCACACACACACACACACACACATATACACATACACACACACACACACACACACACACACACACACACACACACACACACACACACACACACACACTTGAATATATTACTTATGACTCATATGTGTTAACCAGTGTACCATGCCTATAGTTTGTGTTTATTTACGCTGTAGAGGATACGAAGATGAAGTCAAGAATATATAACAAATAGTGTAAACACTCGAAATCTTTAGTACGGTACCTATCTTAATTCTTTAGCCTACCAACAACTCCAGCATATCACGTTGCTTGAGGATAGCTGTTTATGAGAGTCTAAAGCACTGAACTGAAATGCACACAGGCGCGCTTCTGCTTCAAGGCATTAATGGTATCCTATGTATTTACTTGTCTCAACTGTCCTATATCTACAGGTATGTCATGTCATGCCGCGCTCAAGAACGTAAACTACGACGTAAACACATGCAGGTGGCTAGCACAACACACGGAATATAATACCATAGGCTACTACACACATTCCCTCTCCCTACAACACACACACACACACACACACGCACACGCACACGCACACACACCTATAAAACAATAAACTCACACACTCACTCAACTATAAAACAACAAACTTACACACACACACATTCAACTATAAAACAACAAACTTACATACACACACAACTATAAAACAAACTTACACACACACATACAACTATAAAACAACAAACTTACACACACACACACACACACACGCACACGCACACGCACACACACACACACGCACACACACCTATAAAACAATAAACTCACACACTCACTCAACTATAAAACAACAAACTTACACACACACACACATTCAACTATAAAACAACAAACTTACATACACACACAACTATAAAACAAACTTACACACACACATACAACTATAAAACAACAAACTTACACACACACACACACACACAACTATAAAACAATAAACTTACATACACACACTATAAAACACAAACAAAACACACCCACAAACACACAACAAACTTACACACACACAACTATAAAACAAACTTACACACACACAACTATAAAACAACAAACCTACACACACACACACACACAACTATAAAACAACAAACTTACATACACACACAACTATAACAACAAACTTACACACACAACTATAAAACAACAAACTTACACACACACACAACTATAAAACAACAAACTTACACACACACACACACAACTATAAAACAACAAACTTACACACACACAACTATAAAACAAACTTACACACACACAACTATAAAACAACAAAACTTACACACACACAACTATAAAACAACAACAAACACACACACACAACTATAAAACAACAAACTTACATACACACACAACTATAAAACAACAAACTTACACACACAACTATAAAACAACAAACTTACACACACACACACACACAACTATAAAACAACAAACTTACACACACACACAACTATAAAACAACAAACTTACACACACACAACTATAAAACAACAAACTTACACACACACAACTATAAAACAAACTTACACACACACAACTATAAAACAGCAAACTTACATACACACTCAACTATAAAACAACAAACTTACACACACACACACAACTATAAAACAACAAACTTACACACACACACACACACACACAACAAAAACAAACAAACTTACACACACACCACTATAAAACAAACAAAAACACACACACACACACTATTAAAAAACAACAACAACACACACACACACTATAAAAACAACAAACTTACACACACACACAACTATAAAACAACAAACTTACACAACACACCCACAAAAACACACACACACACACACACACACAACTATAAAACAACAAACTTACACACACACACAACTATAAAACAACAAACTTACACACACACACACACAACTATAAAACAACAAACTTACACACACACACACAACTATAAAACAACAAACTTACACACACACACACACACACAACTATAAAACAACAAACTTACACCCACACACACATTCAACTATAAAACAACACACTTACACACACACACAACAACTATAAAAAACAAACCTTACACACACACACTATAAAAACAACAAACTTAACACACACACTATAAAACAAAAACTTACACACACACACCACACAAACTATAAAACAACAAACTTACATACACACACAACTATAAACAACAAACTTACACACACACACACCTATAAAACAACAAACTTACACACACACAACTATAAAACAACAAACTTACACACACACACAACTATAAAACAACAAACTTACACACACACACACACAACTATAAAACAACAAACTTACACACACACAACTATAAAACAACAAACTTACATACACACAACTATAAAACAACAAACTTACACACACACACACACAACTATAAAACAACAAACTTACACACACACACACACAACTATAAAACAACAAACTTACACACACACAACTATAAAACAACAAACTTACATACACACAACTATAAAACAAACAAACTTACACACACCACCACACAACTATAAAAACAACAAACTTACACACACACACAAAACTATAAAACAACTACACACACACCACAACTATAAAACAACAACTTACATACACACACCCTATACAAAAACAACAACTTACACACACACAACTATAAAACAACAAACTTACACACACCAACTATAAAACAACACTATACACACAATATACAAACACAAATTACACACACACACAACCCTATAAAACAACAAACTTACACATCACACACACTATAAAAACAACAAACACAACAACTATAAAACAACAAACACAACACCACAACACACACACACACACTATAAAACAACAAACTTACACACACACCAAATAAAACAACAAACTTACACACACACACACACAACTATACAAAACAAACTTACACACACACACACACGATAAAACAACAAACTTACACACACACACACAACAAAACACCAACTTACACACACACACACAACTATAAAACAACAAACTTACACACACACACACCCTATAAAACACACAAACTTACACACACCACAACTAAAACAACAAATTACACACACACACACAACTATAAAACAACAAACTTACACACACACAACAACTATAAAACAACAAACTTACAACCCACACACACAACTATAAAACAACACACTACACAACACACACACACACACCACAACACACCCACACACACACACACACACACACACAAAACACTATACAAACACAACAAACTTACACCACACACAACTATAAAACAACAAACTTACACACACACACAACAAACACCCATTACACATACACACACTATACAAATAAACACACACACACACACTATAAAACAACAAACTTACAACACACAACTATAAAAACAACAAACACACACACACAACTATAAAACAACAAAACACACACACAACTATAAAACACACTTACACACACACACAACAAAAACAACAAACTTACACACACACACAACTATAAAACAACAAACTTACAAACACAACTATAAAAACAACAAACTTACACACACAACACTATAAAACAACAAACTTACACACACACAACACACAATATAAAACAACAAACTTACACACACACAACTATAAAACAACAAACTTACACTTACACACAACTATAAATCAACAAACTTACACACACACACACACACACAACTATAAAACAACAAACTTACACACACACACAACTATAAAACAACAAACTTACATACACACACACAACTATAAAACAACAAACTTACACACACACACACAACTATAAAACAACAAACTTACACCCACCCACACACACAACTATAAAACAACAAACTTACACACACACACAACTATAAAACAACAAACTTACATACACACACAACTATAAAACAACAAACTTACACACACACACAACTATAAAAACAACAACTTACACACACACACACACACACACAACTATAAAACAACAAACTTACACACACACACAACTATAAAACAACAAACTTACACACACACACACACACACACAACTATAAAACAACAAACTTACACACACACACACAACTATAAAACAACAAACTTACACACACACACAACTATAAAACAACAAACTTACATACACCACTATAAACAACAAACAGACACACACCCTAGACAAAACAACACTACACACACACACCACACTAAAACAACAAAACACACCACACACAACTATAAAACAACAAACTACACACACTCACTCAACTATAAAACAACAAACTTACACACACACAACTATAAAACAACAAACTTACACACACACACAACAATAAAACAACAAACTTACATACACTCACTCAACTATAAAACAACAAACTTACACACACACAACTATAAAACAACAAACTTGCACACACACAACAATAAAACACTTATACACACACACACACACACAACAATAAAACAAACTTATACACACACACACACACACAACTATAAAACAACAAACTTACACACACACACAACTATAAAACAACAAACTTACACACACACACACAACTATAAAACAACAAACTTACACACACACTCACTCAACTATAAAACAACAAACTTACATACACACACAACTATAAAACAACAAACTTACACACACACACAACTATAAAACAACAAACTTACATACACACACAACTATAAAACAACAAACTTACACACACACACACAACTATAAAACAACAAACGTACACACAGACACATCTATAAAACAACAAACTTACATACACACACAACTATAAAACAACAAACTTACACACACACAACTATAAAACAACAAACTTACACACACACTCACTCAACTATAAAACAACAAACTTACATACACACACAACTATAAAACAACAAACTTACACACACACACACAACTATAAAACAACAAACTTACACACACACAACTATAAAACAACAAACTTACACACACACACACAACTATAAAACAACAAACTTACATACACACACAACTATAAAACAACAAACTTACACACACACAACTATAAAACAACAAACTTACATACACACACAACTATAAAACAACATACTTACACACACACACAACTATAAAACAACAAACTTACACACACACAACTATAAAACAACAAACTTACACACACACACAACTATAAAACAACAAACTTACACACACACACAACTATAAAACAACAAACTTACACACACACAACTATAAAACAACAAACTTACACACACACACAACTATAAAACAACAAACTTACACACACACAACTATAAAACAACAAACTTACACACACACACAACTATAAAACAACAAACTTACACACACACACAACTATAAAACAACAAACTTACACACACACAACTATAAAACAACAAACTTACACACACACACAACTATAAAACAACAAACTTACACACACACACAACTATAAAACAACAAACTTTTTTTTTTTTTAAACATAAAAAAAAAAAAAAAAAAATAGAAGGTCCCACCCCTTTCCCATTCTTAAGTAAGCCATTTTAGATTTATAGAAGAGTGACCATTACTTGCATTACTGCATGTCCACAAACATTTCAGTAATGTAAGCATGTTTCCTTCTATATAATTATATATATATATATATATTTTTTTTTTTGTTTTTTTTTTTTTTATTAAGGTGACCGTTACAAAGTGGTGTACAATCTATCTTATTCTAGTTACATTGTAGTTTATCTTATTGTACCAGTACCTCCCTACAATCAACCTAGTTGTTCCCCAATTCGTCCCTCCGCCACGACCATTTCAAAGTCCAAGTCTCTCACTCTTGTCCTCTGTAGCGGGGAGGACCTTGTACCCCTGAGACATAGGAGTGCAGACCTGAGAAGAGAGAAAGAGAGCCGGCATCTCATCCAAGTTATGACTTGGCTTCTATGCTGGCGCTTTTTCTCCGATATTTGTTCAGCTAATCTGGCATAGAAGACACTTGCAGAAGGTCCCATACCTCCCGACGATGAGAAGACCAGAGGAGTAAAGCTTCCTTGATCCCTGTTCAAAATTCTTTCTTCATAAGCGCGTTTTTTCTCACTTTCGTTTCTCAAGTATGCCGCCTTGTGTCCTCGCTCACGATATGTTTGTGCTCTTGGGTTGAAGATTCTGATGTCGAAAAAGCCCGTTGTCCCCTCGTCCAAAAACCTCGAGCACTTACGTCCACTCTTGCTTCATTTGAAGTATTTGCAGTATTGTGGGCCAAGCGCTGTCCGTCCATAGGCAGAAGTTCCGGTTCGATTCTGACATCATGGCACACCTCGTCCAGCATTTGTGCAGTGATGTCTCGTACTTCATCATGCCGGATACAGATGAATCCTCCTTTCTTACAAGTCATACAGTGGTCTGAGTTGTTTATTTCACCACATGCACATTTCAGCGGCAGGTTCGAAACTGGCCACCCATACCTCAAGGCTACGGCATCATTGAATTCTTGTTTATTTAAGCTGAAGCCTTTCTCCTTTATTGGTAATGATGTGAGCCAATTTGAAGCCCCCGTGTCTTGTGCCATCTCAACTCTCATTTTCAGTTCTTCCCTACATCTGGTCTTAATTTGTTCTAGGCTATGTTTCTGTCTCTCTTCTCTGCTCTTTGTAATTTCCTGTCTTGCATTTCGTTGTTCCTCTTCGTCCACCTCATCATTTTCATTTTGCTCCCGTATTTTTTCTGTCAGAGACGTAGTAAGTTTAAGGGAATTTTGGTTCTCATGTAGTGCCGCCTCCACTGGGTTTATGATCCCCATACCTCCGAACCTTGGCGGAAGAGCTAATAGATCTCTTAGCTCTTGCGTGACGCCTTCCATCTCTGTTAGGGCCGGTATGAATGTTCCTCTGATTGCTTCTTCAAGCGGTTGGAGCATCTGTCTAATGCCAGGCACTGTTCTCATAAGAAAGGTCCATCTGTGCTTAACACCATATGTGAAGGCAGTATATGCAGCATGTGGTTCAGATTTCGCAATGTCTGCCAGGGTTTTCACTTCCTTTACCCACTCTGCTACCTTTTTTCGCACATAGTCTCTCTTGCATTCTTCTGTGCCTATTACTGCTCCCAAATGGCGTTGACCCTCCTTTGTAATCTTCACTCCTGTCCCATCAAAAGTCCGCACCGCTTCTTCATACTTGTTTTCTTTCACTATTAGTACAGATTTACTAGCATTCGGATGGTACCCAATGACTTCGCCTACCGATTGTACTCTCCGCCACCATTCTTTGAGATCCCCTATTTTTCCTGCACCTGTGAGGTCATCTGCATACGCCACTTGTTTCACTCGGGTTACAACAAACTTACACACACACACAACTATAAAACAACAAACTTACACACACTCATTCAACTATAAAACAACAAACTTACATACATACACAACTATAAAACAGCAAACTTACACACACACACAACTATAAAACAACAAACTTACACACACAACTATAAAACAACAAACTTACACACACACACAACTATAAAACAACAAACTTACATACACACACAACTATAAAACAACAAACTTACATACATACACAACTATAAAACAACAAACTTACATACGGTACACACACAACTATAAAACAACAAACTTACATACATACACAACTATAAAACAGCAAACTTACACACACACACAACTATAAAACAACAAACTTACACACACAACTATAAAACAACAAACTTACATACACACACAACTATAAAACAACAAACTTACACACACAACTATAAAACAACAAACTTACATACATACACAACTATAAAACAGCAAACTTACACACACACAACTATAAAACAACAAACTTACACACACACAACTATAAAACAACAAACTTACATACACACACACATCCTTGACACTTCCTCACTGAGTGTCTGTCTGTCTCCTCACCTGTCCAAGGGCTCATAGTCCGTCGTACGTCACTTCCCATCCCAATCTCTCTCATTGGCTACTACTACTACCACTACTACTACTACTACTACTACTACTACTACTACTACTACTACTACAACTACAACTACTACTACCACTACTACTACTACTACTACAACAACTACTTTTTTGTCTTTGATTTTTATTTAATAGAGTACCGGTACATTCATTATATTTTACAAACATCATATATCACTATATTTCTACTATTCTACTACTATTACTACTATTACTACTACTACTACGGACTACGGACTATGATGAGTTTCATCAATTGCCAAAATAGATGAAATTAACTTAATATGTTTGTTATGATCTTTACATCACTCTTGTTGTATTGTTTTATTACTAACCATTCACTTTCTATATTACTTGCTATAACTATATTACTTGCTATAACTATATTACTTTCTATATTACTTGCTATAACTATATTACTTTCTATATTACTTGCTATAACTATATTACTTTCTATATTACTTGCTATAACTATATTACTTTATATATTACTTGCTATAACTATATTACTTTCTATATTACTTGCTATAACTATATTACTTGCTATAACTATATTACTTTCTATATTACTTGCTATAACTATATTACTTTCTATATTACTTGCTATAACTATATTACTTTCTATATTACTTGCTATAACTATATTACTTTCTATATTACTTGCTATAACTATATTACTTTGTATATGATTTACATTACCAAGCCACTAGTCCACTTTGCGTCTTACATTGTCTTAAATATTGTTTTAATATATTTTACTTACTTATTCTTAAATAATAAATAATGAATATATGTTTTAAGCAGGCGCCTTTTGTGTGTTTATATTAATATGCTGAAATATTTAATTCTACTACTGCATTTTAAATTAATATATTTTCTATTTTTCATATTCTTCTATTTTGATTGAAAATATGCAGTGCTCCCTGATTTCATACTACTGTATTATATTAACTGAAATGTGGGGGTGATATGTAATATGTGGTTATCTGTATATTATGAAATAAAGAATATTGATTGATTGATTGATTGACTACTACTACTACTACTACTACTATTTTTTTTTTTTTTTTTTTTTTACTACTACTACATTGATTTTTATTTAATATTTTTCATACATTTCATGTTACTACTACTACCATCACCTTACCTTTACCTTTAGATACCTTTAGATACCTTTAGATGCGTTCGCCGCTCTTCTAGCGGCACCAAGGAGCGCGACGCCCCTCGTTATGGGTGGTGATTTGGTGCAGTAGACTGTTTGAAGCGACAGCTCGCTCCCTTGCGAGGATGGGCTCGTCTGGCACTTTTTGCAGTTCGACATCTAGGGCTCTCTTGAAGTTGTCTAACGAGATGTCCCTCATGTCTCTTACTCGCCGTGGGAGTTTGTTGAAGAGACATGGGCCTCTGTGTGATAACCAGCCCTCTCGCAGAGAGCCCATAGCACCCCTGTTATTCATCCGGGGGATTTCGCATTCCCAGCCTCTCCTATCACTGAATTTCATGACTATCGGAGTATGTAGGTTTGGTACTAAACCCTCTGCGATTTTCCACGTGTATATTATTAGGTAACGTTCTCTTCTACGTTCCAGTGAGTACAGATTCAGTGCTCTTAAACGCTCCCAATAGTGTAGATGTTTTATCGAACTTATATGCGAAGTGAAATTTCTTTGTGCACTCTCTACGTCATTTATTTCACCTGCTTTGTATGGGGATGTTAATACGCTACAGTATTCAAGCCGCGGTAGCACTAGAGATTTGAAGAGCGTTATCATAGGCAATTCACCGCGTGTTTTAAAAGTACGCAGAATCCAACCCGTTAGACGTTTCGCAGCCGCCACTTTGACCTGGTTATGTACTTTGAAACCCATATTTTCAGACATTAATACCCCAAGGTCTTTCACACTGTCTTTCCGTTCTATTATGTGGTTAGATTCTGTTAAGTAATTTGTAATTTCTTTAACACCATTATTATCTCCGTACCGTATTAATTGGAATTTTTCCTCATTGAATTGCATGTTGTTTTCCCTGGTCCACTGGAACACTACATTCATGTCTTCCTGCAGTCGGCCCGTGTCCTCTTGTGTGTTTACTATCTTGCTTAATTTTGTGTCATCAGCAAAAGACGACACCGTACTGTGACTGGTGTTGGTATCTATGTCGCAAATTAGTATGAGGAACAGAAGGGGCGCTAGCACTGTTCCTTGGGGCACTGAGCTTTTGACATCCGAAGGCTCAGAAGTGACTTGGTTTACTGCTACCGATTCTTTTCGGTTTACGAGGAAATTGTATATCCACCGTCCGATTTTCCCAGTTATACCTTTTGCTTTCAGTTTGTGGGCTATTATACCATGGTCACATTTATCAAATGCCTTAGCAAAATCGGTGTAAATGACATCCACGTTTTTCTTTTCTTCTAGCGCTTTAAGAATTTTGTCATAGTGTTCCAAAAGTTGTCAGAGACATGATCTTCCCACTCTGAACCCATGTTGACCGGTGTTGTGTAGTTCATTTGTCTCCATGAATGTTGAAATTTTGCTTCGCAGGACTCGCTCGAAAACTTTAATGATGTGAGAGGTTAGAGCTACCGGGCGGTAGTTTTTTGGTAGTGCTTTACTCCCTCCTTTATGCAGTGGGGCAATTATTGCGTTTTTCAAGCTATCTGGTATGTCACCAGTGTCTAGACTCCTTCTCCACATTATAGCCAGGGGTTTTGAGAGGTTTTCCTTACATTTTTTCATTAAGATCGAATTCCATGAGTCCGGGCCTGGTGCCGAGTGGGATGGCATGTTGGAAATGGCCTCTTCTATGTCTTTTGGACCGAAATCAATATCCAGCATCTGAGGGGTTTCCGTGGGGGAGGTTTCCATGAAAAATATCTTTTGGTCTCTGATGACTTTTGTTTCATCAGGCTCACTGAATGCCATTTCATACTGCCTGCTTAAGAGTTCGCTCATTTCCTTTTTGTCCCCTGTGAAAGAGCCGTCCCCTTTGCTCAGTGGGCCGATGTTTGATGTTGTTTTAGCCTTTTGTTTGGCGTATGAAAAGAAGTATTTGGAATTTTCCTTTATACCTGCAATAGCTTTCCTCTCCTCTTCCATATGTTGTAGTTCATATGATATTCTTAGCCTTTGTTCAATTTCCACAATTTCTCTATCTATTTCGACCTTTTGCCTATCCTGTAGATTTTGATGTGTGCATCTTTGTGTGAGTAATTTTCTTCTTCTGTACAGCCTCCTCCTTTCCCGATCTTGTTTGCTTCTTCGTTTTGTTTGTCTTGCAGGTATATGGTGGCTACAGATTTGGTTCATGGTTTCTGTTATTAAGACTAGACATTCTGCTGGTCACCTCCACCACCACCACTACCATATATTTAATATTGTACACATACTAAATTTCACAAGCATCAGATACTACTATTCTACACCATGCAACTTCAATCCAGTCTCCTTCCTATGCGACCCTCTGCCACTGCTGCCTCGTAGTCTACTTCTGCCACCGTCACTGGTTGTGGTGCAGACCTTCTTGTTCCCTGCAGGCATAGTAGTGCTGATCTGAGCAATGAGAAAGATAGACGGCATCTCATCTAGGCTACGACGTGGCTCCTAGGCTGTTGCTTTTTCTCTGCGATGATCTCTGCTAGCCTTGAATAGAAGCACTGGGCCCTGGGTCCCATCCCTCCTGATGTGGTGAAGACTAGTGGGGTAAAGCTGCCATGTTCGACGTGTAAGATCCTTTCTCCATATGTCCTGACCTTCTCTCGTTCGTTCCTCTTGTGTGCAGCCTCCAGAGACAGCTCGCTGTAGCTGTGGGCCATTGGGTCAAATACTCTTATGTCAAAGAACGCTCGCTGTGCATTTGTCCAAAAGCCTCTTGCACTAACGTCCAATCTTGCTTCAGTGGATTTGTTGGCCGTCCTGTGCTGCATGATCTCTCCATCCAAGGGAATGAGTGATGGTTCGCTCACCACATCTCTACACACCTCCCTGAGCATGTTCGCTGTTACATCTCTTACTTCATCGTGCCTGATGCTGATGAATCATCCTTTCTTACATATCATGGTGTGGTCTGTATCGTTGATGGTTCCACAAACGCATCTATCGGGCAGTCCTTCAATCGGCCAATCATACCTCAGTGCAATAGCATCATTAAATTCTTGTTTGTTGAGATTGAAGCTTTTTGCCTTGATTGGTAGTGTTGTCAGCCAATTTGAAGCGCCCGTTTCTTGTGCTATTTGTAGTTTTCTTGTTTGTCTCGGGTGAAGTTGTCCCCTCAATTGTGCCAGGTCATTTTTCTGTGAGTTTTGCCTCTCTGACGTGATGGTCTTTCTGATATTGTAGATGTCTGCCTGGTCTACTTCACCGTCAGAATCTTGTGCTATGATACGGTCAGTGAGAGATCCTGTTATCTTTACTGAGTTCTGGTATTCCGTTACCGCCCTCTTCACTGGGTCGATGATTCCCATCCCTCCCAACCTAGGAGGCAGTGCGAGCAGCTCCCTCTCTGTATCATTCGGGGTGTGCAACTTTATCCACGCTGGGATGAGTTTGTCTCTGATGGCATCTTCCAGCGGTTGAAGTAATGCGCTCACATATGGAACGGTTCTCATCAAGTAGGTCCAGCGATGTTTGACCCCATATGTGAATGCCGAATATGCGGCCTGTGGTTCCGTCTTTGCAATATTGGCCAGTTTCTCAATTTCTTTTACCCATTCTCTGACCTTCTCCTCTATGTATTTGTTCTTGAACTCTTCCGTGCCGATCACCACCCCAAGGTGACGCTGTCCGTCCTTTGTTACTACCACTTCACTACCGCTGAAAGCTTCTACCGCCCTTTCATAATGTTCTGTTTTTACTATTAGTATTGACTTTCTGGCATTTGGATGGTACCCTATTTTTGGTCCTACCTCTGATATTTGCTCCCACCAGTGCTTGAGATTGTTGACTTTTCCCGCTCCAGTGAGATCGTCTGCATAGGCCACCTGCTTTACTTGCGTCGCCTCATGGCTTGTTAAGGTTAGCAACACTGAGAGACCTAAGGCGTACATTGCCATTGCTACTGGGTCACCTTGTGTGGTTCCTTCCATTGATTTCAGAGGTGTTCCCCTTCGTGTGTTCTGGTTGTTTACTATGAAGAGGTCCGCAGGCTTTTTATAGGTGTTCTCTACATAGGTGGCAAAACTGGGGCATTTTACTTTGATGTTATGTATTGCCGTCTTTCTGTTGATGGTGTTAAAGGCGTTTGTTGCATCCACTAGCAGCACAGCTTCACAGTCCACTTGCTCATATATTTTTCTTATGGCATGAATTGCTGCTACTACTACTACTACTACTACTACTAACACCACCGACTCTACTACTAGTACTACTACTTTTTTTTCTTCTACATTGATTTTTATTTAATATTGTTCATACATTTTATTTTACAAGCATCAGATATATTTTACAAACTTCAGATATTACCGGTACCGGTACTCTATTTCTACTATATTACTACTACTACCACCACCGGCTCTACTACTACTACTATTACTATTACTACTACTACTACTACTGTATATTTTATTATTCATGTTACTGTTTTACTACATATCCTAACTCCGTCTATAAAGCATACCGGTACATACACTGTATATACTTAATGTCCACCAGAACTAAAGTCTGGATTATGACAAGTCTAAAAATTGTATCCTTAAGGGGAGGCAGACCGTTTTTCTGGACCCCCTTCTCCCTAATGTTTAGCCCCACTAGTTTTGAGATTATAAGACGTTCGGCCCATTAGTTTGGTGATTTTTACACATTTCGCCCCATTTCGTTGTCAAATTTAAAACCTTTAGTGCCATTTAGGTGTCTATTATTTCCTGGCGAGGGATAGCGAGCCTGCAATTTTAAGAGGAACCGGCCTTCGGCCCGGACATTTTTCTACCGAAAAATGTACAAATTTATCTTGAAGGGGGGGTCTAAGGGGTGTTTTTCTAAGCTTGATGGAGGTCTAGGGGTGAAACTAAAAACAATATATGAATAAATGAATTAATAGACCAAACAAACGGCCAGTTTCCCCCTTAACTAACTCTCATGAACCTCACGAAAGGTTGGACCACACGCTTTGTAAATGGCCACACCTATTTTCTATTTGACGCTTCCTAATAAGTATTAGAAACATCAACTTAATTGCTCGTATCCGGTCCTTTGTTAGTTATCGGAGGTTTGGGGTTGGGTAGTGTAGACTCTCACCATAATGATTACATAATAGTTACACTTTTGTGTTTCTTTCCAGGTGATCTAGCCTACTCCATTTTTTTCCCAACTGATACTAAATTGCCATCTCTCCATTCTGATTACTACTTTATTATCATGATTTTGTGGTGAAATAGGTTGCTAATTATGAAAACTTGACGGCAATAATATAACGCACAGACATAGCAGTATCAGATTAATATAACGCACAGACATAGCAGTATCAGATTAATATAACGCACAGACATAGCAGTATCAGATTAATATAACGCACAGACATAGCAGTATCAGATTAATATAACGCACAGACATAGCAGTATCAGATTAATATAACGCACAGACATAGCAGTATCAGATTAATATAACGCACAGACATAGCAGTATCAGATTAATATAACGCACAGACATAGCAGTATCAGATTAATATAACGCACAGACATAGCAGTATCAGATTAATATAACGCACAGACATAGCAGTATCAGATTAATATAACGCACAGACATAGCAGTATCAGATTAATATAACGCACAGACATAGCAGTATCAGATTAATATAACGCACAGACATAGCAGTATCAGATTAATATAACGCACAGACATAGCAGTATCAGATTAATATAACGCACAGACATAGCAGTATCAGATTAATATAACGCACAGACATAGCAGTATCAGATTTGTCCAGTAATAATCATGAAATCTGATGCAAAGGGATTCAATTGACCATCAGCTGGAAACAAAATAGACTATAGTAATTTGCTATCTCGCCATCCTGATTAGCCTACTCGGCTATTACCAAGATTTTGCAGCGAAATATGTTGCTAATTATGAAAACTTCACAGTAGGGGAGGTTTTTAGTTGATTCCCTAGACTTCCATCAATCTTAAAATTGCTCCCCCTTTACCCCCTTTCAAGATAAATTTGTCCCGGCCGAAGGCCGGTTCTCCTTAAATTACAGGCTCGCTATCGCTCGCCAGGAAAAAATAGACACCTAATTGGCACGAATGGTCTTAAAATTGACATAAATGGGGCGAGGGTTCTTAAAATCGCCAAATTAATGGGGAAAGCGTCTTTAAATCTCACAAGCAATGGGGCTAAACATGAGGGAGAAAGAGGTTTAGAAAAAAGTCCTCCAGGTGGAAATCTCCCCATAAGAATCTGTAAATGAAATGGTATGAGATTGAATGTACTATCAGCTGGAACACAACATTGAATGTACTATCAGCTGGAACACAACATTGAATGTACTATCAGCTGGAACACAACATTGAATGTACTATCAGCTGGAACACAACAACATTCCGTACCGTACTGTATACTAATACTAATTCTACTAAATCAAATAATAACACAATATTTGATAAATACCCAATTGTCTTCAATATTGAATATACTGATGCCCACATTATATTTTACCCATTCCGTTAGTTTATGTAGGCTATGGAAGTAAAATAATGTGATTAAATTACAATGATATTTTAATATAATCGGTAATTGTTCACATGAATCAACTTTTGTATGAAACTACGCTCGTAATACTATCATGTATACAAAAATTATGTATGTATATATGTAAATACTATATACCGTATACTTTACTATCATGTTATTATTAAACTTCCATGTGTAAACCGTGGAGTTTGTTTGAATTTGTGTAGGTTCCTGTACACAAGAGAGGTGTGAGTTCCTGTGTTTGCCTTCATGTGGGTGGCTATATTATGTGTTCACCAGGGTACCCTTGTGGTTTGTACAGACCTGCCTTACCATAATTATTATCTTTATCTTTATCTATACCGGTAACCTTTATTACCTAATGGTTATAAAACACACACGCGCGCACCAGAGAGAGAGAGAGAGAGAGAGAGAGAGAGAGAGAGAGAGAGAGAGAGAGAGAGAGAGAGAGAGAGAGAGAGAGAGAGAGAGAGAGAGAGAGAGAGCGAGAGAGCGAGAGAGAGAGAGAGAGAGAGAGAGAGAGAGAGAGAGAGAGAGAGCCAGAGCCAGAGCCAGCCTTATTTCAATAGCTGCCATAATTTAAACTCTATCTAAATTCAGCATCCCTTATTCTTGTCCAGTTTATTAGAGTAATATATTATCAGGTGGTATACAGGGATCTGCCTTGTGTGGGCCGATCGGCTTTCTGCAGACTCCCATTTTCTTATGTTCTTATATATTAGAACAGTGCAGAGGTAAATATAATATAACGATAACAGTAACATGACTTTAATGGCAGTCTGTATAGGCACGCTTAAAGGGGGATGATTCACTGTTTGGTCGATTTGTTCATATATTAATTATGTTTTTAGTTTCCTCCCTAGACCTACATTAAACTTTAAAAAAAACATCCATTAGATCTCCTTTCTAGATTAATTTGTACCTAAATTACAGGCTCGCTATCGCTCGCCAGGAAGAAATCGACACTTAGATAGGGCGAAAGGTCTTAAAATCGCCAAACTAATGGGGCGAACGTTTTAAAATCTCATAACTAATTGGGCTAAACATAAGAGTAGGAGTTCAGAAAAAATACTACCCCTACGTTTGTCTTCATTGTTACCTTTATCGTGGAAAATACTACCCCTACGTTTGTCTTCATTGTTACCTTTATCGTGGAAAATACTACCCCTACGTTTGTCTTCATGTTACCTTTATCGTGGAAATACTACCCCTACGTTTGTCTTCATTGTTACCTTTATCGTGGAAAATACTACCCCTACGTTTGTCTTCATTGTTACCTTTATCGTGGAAAATACTACCCCTACGTTTGTCTTCATTGTTACCTTTATCGTGGAAAATACTACCCCTACGTTTGTCTTCATTGTTACCTTTATCGTGGAAAATACTACCCCTACGTTTGTCTTCATTGTTACCTTTATCGTGGAAAATACTACCCCTACGTTTGTCTTCATTGTTACCTTTATCGTGGAAAATACTACCCCTACGTTTGTCTTCATTGTTACCTTTATCGTGGAAAATACTACCCCTACGTTTGTCTTCATTGTTACCTTTATCGTGGAAAATACTACCCCTACGTTTGTCTTCATTGTTACCTTTATCGTGGAAGGAATTTATAGTTAACCCCTTCTGTACCGGCGACGTCTTTTTCATATTATTCTAACTGTGTTTATTCGATGATGTGCAGTTTAAGAAGGATCGGTCGTGGTAAAAAAGGTTAAACGAGAGAGATAGAAGCCTGTTAATTGCTGTAGGGTCTTTTTAAACTGAATGAAATCGTCTAATAGTATGTACAGTATGTATGTATGTATTTACTCAGGCCCATTCCCCACTTTTTTTTTGGGGGGGGGGGGGACTCAAGACAGAGTCCGAATAAAAAAAAAAAAAAAAAAAGAGATTCACATACTACATCTAATAGTAGCCAGACTATAACTAATGGGACGTGACCGGTATATACTGTAAGGGTTAAGAAGGTGTGAGGCGACTTCTGACCGTGAATGTACACTTGGCTTAGATAAACTATAGTCCATTCAATATAGGTAGGCAAAACATCTTTACCACTAACCTCTTTAACCCCTTCTGTACCTGTGATGTACTTTTCATTCTATTCTGGCAACTATTAGACGATTTTGTACAGCATATGAAGGACGTCTACTCATTCAAAGGCTACAGACTGTCTCAATTAACCCTTTTAACAACCCCAGATCCTTTGTAATTGCATAAAATCGTCTAAATATAGCTTAAACATAACCAAAGAGATCCCTCGGTAGTGAAAGGGTTAACTAAAAAACAACTAGAGTAATCGCACTGATATGTCTACCATTTAGGAAGGGTCAGTCAAGGAATCGGTGTGGAAGCTTACAGCCCATTTGCTCTAGCCCTGTTTGAGTTACAGATGTTAGGGGTCATGATTACTGACCTACATATACCGGTACTGAACAGGGTATAATTTCAACTATCGTCGTCACACTTTAATCAATTTCCTGTATCTTTTTATATCCCTTCAATTGACCACTTGCGAGTTTTGTTCTATAAGGAAGTTGGAGCTGTAGACATCGATATTTAGCAGAATTACTAGCTAAAATATGGTTGTAGTACACTTATAAAATATGGTTGTAGTACACTTATAAAATATGGTTGTAGTACACTTATAAAATATGGTTGTAGTACACTTATAAAATATGGTTGTAGTACACTTATAAAATATGGTTGTAGTACACTTATATAATATGGTTGTAGTACACTTATATAATATGGTTGTAGTACACTTATATAATCATACAAGCAAATTCAACATACATTTGATTCATTAGAATCTTACATTATTATTGCATTGCTTTTTAATATCGATGTTTATTGCTCCAACTTTCTTATAACTTGAAACTCGCAAGTGGTCAATTCTGCTTGCCTTTCTCCTTTCCTTCATTTTCCTTCCCACCCTCCCTACCTACCTTCCTGATCTGCATATCGTAACTTCTGTCTAACCATTCCTTGTTTCCGGCCATTATGTTTGTATCCTTGTTTTCTTTTGTGTTCTGGTACCCTTTGGACGTTTCTCTTCTATGTGGTTATGCCTAGTTGTGTGCTCCTTGTCAGTGTTTACGTGTGGCTGCTGCTAACCTTCCATTTAATGAGCTATGTGCTCTCTCCTGTAGTTGCCTATTATGATGACCTTCGCTTTTACTCCCCAGGCCAACCCCAACCATTTATTAGGCACACCTTTAATTTTGTATTTCTTGCCCAATACTTCTCAAAGTTTTCACTAGCTTCCTGGTGGTCGGGCCTCGGAAACACTCTACTCAAATTAATATAGCTTATGATATTTTGTTCTGGTTCAAGTAACTCACACCGTGGCAGTTTATATATATATATATATATATACTAGCAGGGGTACTCGGCGTTGCCCGGGTAATCACCATAATCACCATCACTACTACTACCATAATCACCATCATCACAATCATCACATTACTACTACTACCATAATCACCGGCCTCGATCTCCCTGTGCCTCATTAAACGGCGACCTCGATTTCGGCCGCTAAATGACCTCCGATTTTGGAACTGACCTCATCCGTACCCCCATTTTGGGGGGCTGCGAACAACTTTCGTTCCATACACCTTTTCGATCGGAGGCCTCCTTCTGCCCCAAACGGCCATTTTTTCAATTTTTTCAATTTCGGCCTCGAAACGACCTCCGATCGTGGCCTCGCCCCCTCTATGACCTGACCCAGGTCAATTGACACCCACATGCAAAGTTTCAGCTCCCCAGGTCCAAAACTGCGGCCGCCTATTAAGAACACACAGACACAGACAATCGCAAATATTATATATATATATATATATATATATATATATATATATGTGGGTAAATTAGATATTTAGCTTGGTAATACTGTAGTGTCCTTGGTTCCTTAGTTTTCGAGGAGCAAAGCCGAGGTGGCCCCCTAGCCGACTCTGGTCTGATAAACATATAGCAGGGTACCGTAGATCAAGTAATGGCTTTCGTCTTCTTTGTAATCGGAGGTAAGTATATTTGTTGTCCCCAAGCGGAATGATACCTCCGATGTCGTAAGCTTTCTCTTGATAGTGACTTGCAGCTGCTTTTGCACAACAACCAGTCGCAGATAAAGTATATTAGTATGTGTTCCAGTCGCAGACAAAGTTGTCTTCATTCCACCAGTCCCAGACGAAGCGGTTCCAACCCCGATCGCAAACAAAAGGTTTGTGAGCACCAGTCGCAGATGAAATGCATAGGCTAATAGACCCTACCAGGAATTCACCTGAGACCTCTGATGAATGCTTCAGAAGTAGCGCCAGAGCTACGACTGTCAACATCAACAATACTCAACACCTAGGCTATACAAAGTTTAATACTATTTCTTACGATTCTGCATGTTTTGACTATATACTAGTTGACTACATTAAGTGCTTATATAATATGGTAGTCCTGGGAATGTCCATATGTAGCAAGACATGACTAAAAGCAAAATTATAAGGATGATTAACTATCATAACAAAAAACCGCAAAAATACCTTCTTCCATATATATATATATATATATATATATATATATATATATATATATATATATATATATAATATACGTTATTTAGTATTAAGGGTGACTTTGAAATATAATGAGCATCAATATGCAATGACTGTAATATGCGTCAGCTAAACAAAGTACAAGATGTAGCATATAATTTTAGAATTATTGATGGAGAAGGAGGGTGGAGAACTGCGGGATATCGACATTTAAGGGGAGATTTCCACTTGAGGGATATTTTTCTTGACCCCTTTCTCTCTCATGGTTAGCCCCTTTGATTTTGATATTATAAGACGTTCGCCCCATTAGTTTGGCGATTTTAAGAACTTTCGCCCCATTTCTGTCAATTTTAAGACTTTTCGTGCCATTTAGATGTCGATTTTTTCCTGGTGAGCGATAGCGAGCCTGTAATTTAAGAGGAACCGGCCTTCGCCCGGGAAAATTTTCTACCGAAAAATGTACAAATTTATCTTGAAAGGGGCTCAAGGGGGTGTAATGTTAAGCTTGATGGAGGTCTAGCGAACTAACTAAAAACTTCCCCTTAAAGGGCCCTTAAAGGGCCCAGGTCGCTTACAGTACAAAACAATGTGTGTCAGGTGACAACTCCAGCAATTTATGCTAATGAAGCCTCAAAACATGTGATGAAATTGGTGATGTTCAGGTCTGGTGGTGTGGTAGTGGCAACTAGCTCTGGTACATCCTGGCACATGGATATCAAAGGCGTATTTCAAGAGAGGCAGGGTTAGTGTGATAGGTCAGTCATGAAAGGCGTATGTCAAGAGAGGCAGGGTTTTTGTGATAGGTCAGTCTAGCATGACACGTGGTTGACTCCTTGAAGGATTAGTGGTGATGGTTTGTTTTCGGTTTCGTTCCCGTTTTATTTCTGCGCTGATGGTAGAATCGCACACGTGCGTGCGCAGGCGCCACATGGTGAATTTGTGTCACTGCAAACATATTTGTTATCATTAGTATTTTTTTTTTTTTTTTTTTTATCCTTATATATATATTTGTTTTACCTCTGACTAACGTCCTGGTTGTTTGGCCTGGGAAACTCACCATTCATTTGTTATTGTCATACATAAATCAGATATCATGTGAGTTTCTGGTCTTCCTAAATTTTTTCAGAATGGAAGATATATATTAGAACTATTATTTATTTAAATTTCATACTCTACTGTACCTCCTCGGTAGCGCCTGTTATTGTTCGTGATTTATCTATTGGTATAATAACTCTATTTCCATGGTTATCTTTTTATCCTCTTCCTAATATAATACCGGTATATATTTTTCGTATCAGATCTAGAGGTAGGATGTTTGATTATTATCTTGTCATTAAAAACTTACACAGTCATGCTTCTGTACCCACGTTTATGATCTCATACGGTACCGGGTATTACCCCTAACCTGTTTCCAAGTTACCTGTTATACGGTACGTCCTAGTGATGCTCTCTCTCTCTCTCTCTCTCTCTCTCTCTCTCTCTCTCTCTCTCTCTCTCTCTCTCTCTCTCTCTCTCTCTCGCTCTCTCGCTCTCTCTCTCTCTCTCTCTCTCTCTCTCTCTCTCTCTCCTATCTCTCTCTCTCTCTCTCTCTCTCTCTCTCTCTCTCTCTCTCTCTCTCTCTCTCTCTCTCTCTCTCTCTCTCTCTCTCTCTCTCTCTCTCTCTCTCTCTCTCTATATATATATATATATATTATATATATATATACCGTATATATAAGTAAACATTGATATACAATATTAATAACCCCTTTTCTATATAAGCATTTTATATGATTTAACATCAATATGTATGTATATATGTATATACCCAGGCACATACCCCATAGCTGGGAGTTGCCAACTCGAGACAAAGCTCGAATTGAAATAACATTTTAAGTTTCTATTCTTAGGGTGTGGGACCACTTTCGGCTAAGGTTGGGTAGAGGATTCCAAACCTCACTAATATAATCTTCATCAATATTTCACCAACATGATACTATTCTTGTACCCTCCAGTTATACGAGTGTCCTAACCGTGTACCTCTCTCTCTTTGCAGGTAACAGACGGTCCAGTGTGCCACCCAGTACTCATAGAACAACTCACAGCATCACAGGTATTAATGCAATATATATATATATATGAGAGGGGGGGGGGATCGACTTAGAACGGGGGAAGTTTGGGGAAAATACCTTGGCAGAGATGTAAGGAAAAGATGATATCCGGCACTATACACATAGATGATATACTGTATATACAGTATATATATATATATATCATATGTATATATTGAGAGAGAGAAAGAGAGAGAGAGAGAGAGAGAGAGCGTTGAAGTTGACGTAATGACATGTATAATTCGTGAATTAGCACATCGACAGAAGAAAGGACACAAAGGAAGAAATGTCCATATTAATACAAATGACATAAGAAGGGGAATCCCAATAATACTGTTCAACATCTATCTATCTATCTATCTATTGCCGGACGCCTTACTCCCCTTACGAGGGTGGCCATACACAGAAAGCCACCAAGCGGACCTATTCCCTGTAAGAGGGACAACCCGAGCCAGTTTACTGAAGGGCTTACAGGATTGACCACTCAATTTAGGGTCCGTCCGACTCCGAGGCCCTCTATGTATCTTGTTAGCTGTTAGCACTAGTTTTCTACAGTGGTGTTCGGCTAGTCCATCCACTAACCTGCCTTACACTTAGATAAGCAAGCAGTACTGATTTGTATCAGGTTTACTCCCTTAGACAGGATGACGAGTCCCATCCACCCGGATTTGTATAAGGTTGTCTCCCCTAGCTGGGTTGCCGACCAAGGCTAACGAGTCCCATCCACCTTCCATGTTTTCCTCCACCCTCCATTTTTTCCTTCACTCCATTTTTCCTCCCCCTTTCATTATTTCCTCCCCCCTCCGTTTTTCATCCACCTTCCATTCTATCCTCCACCGTCCATTTTTTCGTATACCCTCCATGTTTTCCTCCACTCCATTTTTCCTCCACCTCCCATGTTTTCCTCCACCCTCCATATTTTCCTCCACTCCATTTTTCCTCCACCTTTCATTATTTCCTCCACCCTCCATGATTTCCTCCACTCCATTTTTCCTCCACCTTTCATTATTTCCTCCACCCTCTATTTTTTCCTCCACCCTCCATTTTTTCCTCCACCCTCCATTTTGCCTCCACCCTCCATTTTTCTTCATCCAGCCTATAATTGTTCCTCCTCCAGCCTCTCCATTTTCCTCCACTCTCCCCTTTTGCCCTCCCCTTAACCCCCCCCCCCCTTCTTCCTCCACCCACTCCATTTCCTCTTTGCGTTTGCTCCCCTCCCTCCCCTACCCCCCAAAATTACACCCCCTGTGTGAGGAAGTGTTATGCTGGCCTACTGACTTCTCTCTCTCTCTCTCTCTCTCTCTCTCTCTCTCTCTCTCTCTCTCTCCCTCTCTCTCTCTCTCTCTCTCTCTCTCTCTCTCTCTCTCTCTCTCTCTCTCTCTCTCTCTCTCTCTCTCTCTCTCTCTCTCTCTCTCTCTCTCTCTCATTTATATTTTTGATATCACTGTGATAATGATACTACTACTATTATTGCTACTGCTAGTACTTTAACCATAATAATAATATTAACATGTTAGTATAATAATTACTATAATTAATTCATCATTTAAATAATCAACTGTGCATTTGTTAACACATACTATTCCATTAGCCTTCTTTTCCTCTACTTAGGTGGTGTCACAAAAGCGTATTTCCTGGCAATTTCTGTCTCGTACCATATTGAGGCTCTTTCGCATTAGAATCGGAAACTATACTGCATGTAGATTATGTTAGGCCCCTGAGTATTGATACTGCTTCAATTTTAAAGCGGCCAGACTACAATTGCTTGTAAATATTTGACAGACAAATCGCTCGTTTGACACCGGGTTTATAATGGTATAATATATGGTGATCGGAACACTTTATACCGTCTTTATGGTCACGTCACATTTATCCTCAACTTTCAATGCTCAACAGTTTTTTGTACAACAATTCTGGTATGTTTTTTTACTAGTATCGGAAACTAAACCGAATATATATTAATTTAGGTTGCATTATTATAAAAAAAAGTCGGCCTCATAAGTTACAGACCTGTGTTGACGATAAATATTGAGGGAAAATATTCTTGTGTGATACGGGCAAGTTTTGAAAATAGTATAGGCCTATGGGAATATTACATAGAGTTTGTCTTAGGTCTACAGTGACATCGTACATAACAATAAATACAAATAAATAGCCTAATGAATGAATCCAACTTAACAATCAAGATGTACAGAAGTATTTACAGTCCACAATTTGGCTAGAATTATTTGACAAGTATTACGTAGGTGACGCAATCTCCCAAAAGTAAATACGAATCAAAACAACAACAATGCACTTATTTTTTTCTATGTATTGTTTATGACAAAAGTAAGTGCATTGTTGTTGTTTTGATTCGTATATACTTTTGGGAGATTGCGTCACCTACGTATGACTTATCAAATAATTCTAACCAAATTGTGGACTGTAAATACTTCTGTACATCTTGATTGTTAAGTTGGATTCATTTATTACCTATATTCTGCACTTCTCCAACTGCATTATCCTTTCACATCAAACGACCATTTATTTACTATATTAACCCTTTCAAGATTATGACGCCTTTTGACCGTATATTTTAATCATAATTAGACGCTTTTATTTCAGCTTGGGAAGAACTTGTGGGAGCTTGACAGTTAATCGAGTTTTTACCCCTTTAATTCCAAGAGAGCCTTCTTAAATGTCGTCAAATCGTGATAACCATAATAAAGGATAATAACACGTCCTCAAATACAGAGTGGGTTTATACTATCGGTACTGCCAAATTATTGTACCGGTACTCACCTTATGTTGCCAGAAAAAAATTGATCATCGAATGTTGAGTACCAAAAAAAAGCTCGTGTGATATCGGCTTAACTATCAACTACACCTTTGTATATTATAATCAACTTTACTAAGTTAACTGTTGACTACAGTCCGGTATTACAGAAGCTAAATTAACTCTCCAACACCATCAACTCCCCAACATTCTCAACTCGTTACCATATAAATTCCAAGAGACACACACAGTCATCAACTTCCAGATCAAGTTGGTTTCAAAGGGCTAATTGTCTTTGAGGGGAGATGGGTCGTTATTCTGGCCCCCCGTCTTCCATATGTTTAGCCCCATTAGTTTTCAGATTGTGTGGCGTTCGGCTCATTAGTTTGCCGATTATACGACTTCTTGCCCCTTTTATTTGTCAATATTAAGACTTTTCGTGTCATTTAGGTGTGGATTTGTTCCTGGCAAACAGTAGCGAGCCTGTCATTTAAGAAGAACCATCCTTCGGCCGGGATATTTTTCTATCGAAAAACGTACAACTTTATCTTGAAGGAGGGTCTTGAGGGTGTTTTTTTTTAAAGCTTGATGGAGGTCTAGGGAGGAAACTAAAAACATAAAAATAACATTATGTATAGGCTATATGAATGATCAAATAAATACGCCCATCCCCCTTTAACCGAGGCCCGACCAACAGCCAGATAGTTTCCTCTTTAACCGTATGTGGTGCGAGGGGGGTCTTTATTGGACACCCCGGATTCACTCCAGTAGTTTGCAGATTTTGCAATTTAGGATTTTTTTTTTCCGTGACATTTATCAACCGAAAAATTACACATTTAGCTTGAAAGGGGGTCTGTGAGAAGCTTTATTTATATATTTGACGTGGCAGTAGATAGTGTTAACCTGGGAAGGGACTACCTCTCCCCTTACCCCAGTGACTCAGCCCCTTCCGATGCTTTTAACGTTATTATCTGTATATTTGTGTTAATCATTTAGCCTTTCAGGATTTGTGGACGCATTTCTACAAGTATTCTGGTTATCATTAGACGATTTTATGTATCATAGGAAGGATCTCTTGGAATCAAAGTGGTAAAATGAATTAACTTCTTAGGATCCCATTAGTTCTTCCTTAACCCCTTCTGTACCGGCGACGTCTTTTGACCTTCTATAGCTATATTTAGACGATTTTGTGCAGTTTAAGAAGGACCTGTGGTAGTAAAATGGGTTAAGGGAGATAGTTCAAAGCTTGTTAATTGCTGGAGCCCCTTTTGAAACTGAATAAAATCGTCTTATAGTAGCCAGAATAATAACTTAATACCATGTTCCCGACTGTCATTAATATTCCCAAACCAAGAACATTCATGGCAGGATTTTTGTTTTTAAATTGATAACATGAAAACGGGGCTATGCGTAACAAATATATGAATAGGCCTACATAAATATGAATTAAATATATATTCATCATAGCTTACCTTGAAATTCCCCGGAATCAGTGGGAGTTTATTTATGATAGACCTTGACAAAATACGACATGGGTTGGTTGGATCCGGAATAATTCGTCTTGAGCAGAATTCCCCCACGATAATAATAGATCCTCTTTCAAATATAATTCCTCCCTAGAAAATCCCCTTGCAGAAAATTCCCCTTAGTACCCCTTAATAATAATACTAATGGAATACAATAAAATAATGATTGATAATACATAAATTAAAATGTAAAACTTGCAAACTAAACAAACCAAAATTGGGACAAGGACAATATAAAGTCAAATTAAATTATCAAAATCGCTATGTGGAAATAATATAAATGAGTAAAGCAAAAATATGTTTCCTTTTCGTATATTATTATGTGCGAGTTGGGCAAATTAGAATGAATTAGGGTAGGGCGAAATAGATTACAGTAATTTATTTAATGATACATTAGGCCAGTGTAAGTACTAAGGTAATCAATAAATACACGAATCGATACAATTATGGGAATATCAACACGTATAATGTTTATCGGGGAACATTTTGTTGGAGAGGAATTTCGTTCAAGGTTGTGGTTACGATCTTGTTTATACCCTTTTGACTCCAGAAGGGCTGCTTAACCCTTCCAGTACCGGGGCCGTCCTTTTAACTTTATTATGGCTATTATTAGACGATTTTATTCAGTTTCAAAAGGGCCTCTAGCAACTAACAGGCTTCAAAAGTACCTCACTTAACCCTTTTTTATTACCATACCTTCCTAAACTGCATGCAATCCTCTAAATAGAGCTACAATTAAATTAAAAAGACGGCGTCGGAGCAGAAGGGGTTAACTTTAGTCAAATATTGATTTCGTAGCTAGTTTAAATAGTTGTCGGAGTTAATATATGTGTTATACATTTGACTCCGAGAGATCCCTCCGAAGCTGAATAAAATGACCAGGTTTATAACTAGAAACAAAAACATGTCGGTATCATCAGCTTATTACACCCTAACCAACCTTGACATGAGTTGATTTAGATTGTAAATAGTAATGAAATTTAATTTAATTTAAATATTGTATTAAAGAATTACGTAGACAATGACCTCCGAACCCTGGGTAAAACATGAACGTGTTGTTCCAAGACAGCCTCCATCTGATCACATATAAATTAGATAAATTCCGTTTCAAGAAAGATATAGGCAAGTATTGGTTTGTTAACAGAGTTGTAGATAGGTGGAATAGGCTACCAAGTGCTATAGTGGGATCAAGAACGATAGGGAGTTTTAAGATAAAATTAGATAGGCATATGGACGAGATGGGTTGGGTGTGAGGGGGATCTGTCAGGTGTGGGCCAATCGGCGCTCTGCAGACCCCCGTTTTTCTGACCTCTGACCGTTTTGGTAAAGTCAGTCCTAATGGTGTTAGTAAGCTGGGCTTATTATTAGGGTTGGGTGAGACAGGGATCTGCCTTGTGTAGGCCAATCGGCTTTCTGCAGACTCCCAGTTTCATATGTTCATATATACAGCAATTTCTTCGACCTACGAATCGCAGTACCTACAGTAAATCGGAAAAAAACCACATACATACATCTGAGAATATTTATTAAAATTATCATTCAACAATGTAATTTATATTCAAGTATTAATTCATATATTTATAATTAATATTCATTATATACTATATCTATTTGTTATACCAATCCTTGTACTTCATCTTCAGCGAGTCTAATGAAAACGACAAATGTTATATAATAGCCAGCCTTGAATATTGATTGTAGATCCACCCCACATCTGAGAACTTCAACATGAGGGGTCCTACGCAACATCCTTCAGGTATCCTACTAGTCATCAACATTCACATAACATTGTCAGTTAGGCAGGTTGGGGCGCCCCGGCCAGGAACGTCTCAACCTGTGCCACTAACTTTGACTTGGGCGTGATATCTTGGGGTATATCACCCCTATCTCTTGTTCTGACAGTCTGCGTTACCTGTTTGAAAGTCCAAGGGATACCCCATACCCGGGGTCAGGATTTCGCTACTTGTTCGATCCGTGGAGCTGGATTAGGGTGTGGGTGGCTGTGTCAAAGTCAAGGTCATGTGCAGGCGTGGGCATGCGGGCAATGGAGGGAGGGGGGGGGGGGGGAAGGGAGAGGATAGGATGCTGGTTTTGGTCGGTCTCGCTACAACGAACACCCACATCTGCCAGGCACCTAACATGCCTACAGGTCTATATCCCACTCTCCTACTGCTTTGCTAGACAGAAAGGATGTAGTTGGAAGCACGTAGGAAGAGTTAGGATACCCGTAGGAGGTAAGGGAGAAGGGGGTAAGTGTGGGTACAAGAATGGTGTCCGGCCCCGCGACCTTGGCTGCACCTCCGATTCCAATTCCCCTGTTGCTACCCCCACCAGTTTCCCATCGACTCCGCCTTCCCCCGCCGCTTAAATACATAGCTTTTTTGAGGTACCGTTTAACAATAATTTTCCGGCATTTCAGTTTGGTCTCTGCGCATCGCTTGTGCTCACATTTCCTTACCCCATCCTCTCCTGCGTCATCTCCCGCCGTCTCGCCCCCATTCCCCGCCTTTTGGGGAAGTTGGCGCCATAAGTAGTACACAGAAGACAAGTGAGCATCGTCCAAGTGGTTATTTGCCAAAGGCGGGTCCGGTTTGCTGCCCAGTTGGTCGCATTTGCTGGAAAAATGAAAATAAATTCCAACGCTGCCAACCTCGTCTGAAAATATACTTAGGATTATAAACAAAGCGAAATATTATTTTGTTTTAACTAAATACCCGGTAACCTATAGGCCTACACACAATACATTAAATTAATCCAGCAACTTGTGTAGGCTACATAATTTCTTTAGGGAAATGGAATTTAAATATATTGGGTTATTTCATTCACGGTCTACGGTACGGTACTATAAAATGTAAGATTATTTACTGGAAAATATATATTTTCTAATAAATGAATTGTCGTGACGATTACTCTAACTGCATCCTTCATAATCTTTTCACCTCTTGTCACCTTTCACCTTCCTCCTTCACCTTTCTTCTCCTCTTTTCACCTTTCGTAATCTTTCATCTTCCTCCTTCACCCCCTTCAACTCTTCTCTTCTCTTCTGGTATTCCCAATTATCTTTGTTCTTCACCAGTTATCACACTTCACATTTGCCTCCTCGTATTTGCTTCCTTTTGTACAACAGTTATCATTTGTAATATCTTTCTCCTTTTCCTCTCCCTTCTGTTGTCACCTTTCTTCTTCCCCTTCCTTCACCTTTCGTCACCTTATCTTCCCGAATCACCTGTCTTCCCTGCTTATCTATTACTTGTCTTCACCTTTCACATTTCTTCTCCATTTATGTTCTTCACCTTTTTGTCCTCTAAGCCTTCCTTCTAAGTAATCCTTATCCTTTTCCTCTTGTTCTATAGTCACTTTACGCCTTTTTCCACAGACTACCCTTCTCCCCTATTTTTATCGTCCCGCTTTTTGGGTGTTCTTGATTTTTCCTTTTTCTATTTTCGCTATTCATTTCACCCTCTCATTTATAGCTAAAACAAATTTAGATTACGCTAACACACTGTTTATTTTGTTCATTCTCATCTTATTTTTCCTTGCTCCTATTTCTCTTTTCCCTGTATATTTCTCCCTTCCTTCTATTTTTGGTTACTTTGTTTACATCCTCCTCCCACTGTACCTCCTCGTTTTCTTCTACTTTTCGTCCTCCCTTTCTCCTTCCTCTTTTCCTCCTCTTCTTACCCCTTCGTTTCCTTCCTCCTGCCAACTTTAACCTCTTTTCTGACAGTTTTAATTCCTTCTCCCCACACTCCCTTTCCTTCTGCCTGTTATCCTCTTCCCTTCTCTTCTTCTTTTATTTTGCTGCTCCCCCTTCTCCCTTCTCTACGGCTTCATCACATGTTGTAACTCTTCATTCTCTTTCTCTCCATCTTTATTTTAAGTCACTCTTCTACCCCATCCCTCGTTTATGTCGCCTTCTCATCTTTATCTAGTCATTTCCCCCGCACTTATTCTGTTCCTCTTCCTCTTCCGTCTCTCGTTTGTTTACTCCCCGCCCCTCCACTTTTTTTGTTTTCGGTTACTCTTCTTCTTCCTCCTCCCCACCGTTCCTCCATAATTATCTCTTCCCATTCCCCACCCTCCCTCCTCCTCACTCTTAGCTCCTCCATGTTGAAATGAGCTAGTTTAAATCTCCGTAACCTGAGGCGATTGGTGTAGGTCTTCCCTCCTCTCTTCCTTCCTCCTCCTGTTCCTACTCCTCCTATTCTTCTTATTGCCACTTCTCTTACTATTTGTGTTTAGTTCTTAATTCCACTGCCTTCCATCTCCTCATTCCTTCTTGTTTACATCTCATTCCTTCTTGTTTCTCCACTTCCATTTCTTCTTATATTATTCTTGTAAACCATCTCTCTTCCTTCTCCAACCTCCATTTTTGTTTAGATTTTCCTTACTCTCTTTTACCATTACGTCTGTGTGTAGTGTTCTATTCTCTCTCCTCCCCTCCTTCTCCTCCTCCTCCAGTCTCAACTCTTCTTATTATCTATTTCTTACCTTCTCTCTCCCTCCACCCTTCTCCAGTCTTAACTCTCTTTACTATCTGTTACTTATCTTTCTTCCTCTCCTCCACTGTCATTATATGTCTTTAAGTTGCTATCGATGATAAGCCCAGTCTGCAATCATTGATAACCTACAGTAGCCGGGATTAGTATATAATGTACCTGTGTTATCATATCAATCTTCCTTCTTCAACACCCGGTACCTCACTTTGTCCTAGCAACAATAGTATTAATTTTCCCAGCTTACCCACCTCTCTTATCACTTCTCACTTCACCATACTATCTTCGTTTATAATTTATTTTCTTCCACCGTCTCTTATAGTCTTGTACAATGTTTAAGTAATACATTTAATAGGCGCGCTCATTGTAGCTACATAACCGACATTATTTTGTTGTTTGGTTGATGGCTAGATATGGGCCATAGTGACCATCCGAGATATTGCCAGGGCCCATCAATATAATTTAACATCCTTACTGTTCTCTACCGGTTGATCTTGGATGGCCTCTTTGAGCAAATGTATGTTTATGGATGGGCTTGATAAACACCTGCGCCTTATATCAAGCCATTTAATTTGTGGAGATTGTAGATACCAATTTAGCAGGGCACTACCAAGACCACCTCTGTAGTGCCCAGGGGGCGCCTCATAGGCATGTAAAATGGAGTTGTTGGAACTCTTTGTTTCATTTTTCTGGCCTCCCTCACTGTTTCTGTATGTGTCTCACCTACACAGAGAGTTATCCAGCTAACTCTCACAAACACCTCCTCCTCCTATATATTTCACTACACTAAACAAGCACACCACACTTCTTTTCAATACACCCAAAACTGTTTTTCTGTCACTCAACTTTGGTGGAGACACTTGTTACAGGCAAATTTGCCTTTTGTCTCATCCATACACATAACAAAATGAAAGACGAATACAATGTTTGCATAGCCTATGCGAGTTCGCCAATTCTCCTAGTGTATTATTCTCTTACCCGTCCTTCACCTACTGTTCTCCTCTGCTTTTGTCTTTTATTCTATCTTCTTCAGGTTACTACCATGATGACCGGACAACTTAACCACTAGACCAATTCAACCAGTAGATCTCAGATGCTCAACCAGTGCCAGTTCGACTATTAATGTTAGGTTAGGTTAAAAAGAATACCCTCCTTCGAGATAAATATGTAAATTGTTCGGTAGAAAAATTTCCCGGCCGAAGGCCAATTCCTCCTAAATTGCAGGCTTGTTTTCACTCACCAGGAAAATATCGACACCTAAGTGGCACGAAAGGTCTTAAAATTGACAGAAATGGAGCGAAAGGTCTTAATATCACCAAAATAATGGGGCGATCGTCTTTAAATCTCAAACTAATGGGTCTAATCATGAGGGAAGAGGGGTCTGGAAAAAAAAACTTAAATGAAAATCTCCCCTTAAGTTATGTAATTGTTTTTAAATCTATTCTTGCCTCATATACCGGTACTGACCGTCTTTGCATTGTCTTAGTTATCTTTCCCGTCTCTTGTTTTCCCTGCATTGTGTTATTCCTGCCTCACTGTTTTTTTTTTTTTTTTTTTTTTTCGCTCTCCCTCTTTTATTCTTTTTTCTCTTCTCATTTCTTCCAATCCTCTTTCCTTTCCTTCTTGCCGTGTTCCCTTTTTCTGTACGTATCTGTTATTCTTCCATTGCTTCATCTCCCCCCTATGGTCTTCATCACTTCACCCTGCTTACCAGGCTTACCAGGTTCTCGTAATGTTGTTCTGTCTCTAATTTATAATGAAGTTTCTTTACTGGTATTATTACCTCCCATTATGTATAGTTTGGCGGAGGTTATTTATAATTTATAATGAAGTTTCTTTACTGGTATTATTACCTCCCATTATGTATAGTTTGGCGGAGGTTATTGCGCTGATCGTAAAAGCTTGTTTTTTGTTAAGAAGGATATGTACAGTCGCGCTAATAAGTGATGTCTCGGCACCAATTATGTTTTGATCAATAATTGGTATCAGCAATATTTACACAGGATTTCTTCTTTCTGAGTGAGATATACTAACATGTTCCTACAGTTACCAACCCTATTCATTATCTGACAGACATTAATACAGCACAGAGCGAGCCAAACGTAATGACAGCTGGAACATGACTTATTAGCGCGATTGTACGTATATAGGGGTATATACTGTATATATACAGTATATATATATATATATATATATACATACCGGTATATACTGTATATATTATGAAAATACATTAATGGCGATGATTGCATGATTCCAACTGGGGATTTACGTAACTCCTAAAATTTAAAATGCATGAATTGAATTGAATGAAACTTGGTGATTACATTCAGTGGATACGGTACCACATATTATTGGACAGTTCGACCGTTCAGCCTAAATCGACTTCTGAACCCAATTTGGTGGATTTGACCTTATCTGGCAAGCTGTGACGGTAGACTGACATGCTGGCCTGTGCCGTAGAATACCGGGTATATTGCTTTATTTTGTAATGAGAGAGAGAGAGAGAGAGAGTCTAGTTTCCTCGGCCGGTTCCTCCTAAATTATAGGCTCGCTATTGTTCACTAGGAAAAAGTCGACATCTGCAGTAAATGGCACAAAAGGTCTTAAAATCGTCATACTAATGGTGTGAACGTCTTAAAATCTTAAAGCTAATGGGGCTAAACGTGGGGGAGAAGGGGGTCCGTAATAAGCAACTACCTCCCCTTTAACCCTAACAACATAGTCACAGACGAATAAAAGTCCTGCTAATATCCCGGCACCCTGATAAGGTTGAGGGGGGGGGGGGATTATGATAACAGGTAAGCCTCTATATAGATTGGAACACTTATTTCCTTCTTTGTTCTGCGTACAGTTGGCCAAATAAGAGACGCTTCTGATGAACTTGTTGTGAGAGTATATTATCAGACATTTAGCACACTCTATTTAGTTATTTTACACGTAATTCAACATCTGACAGTCATTATTCTGTATATTTATCTATTACCAGACGAATTTATCTTTGAGGGAGGTGGTCACGAATAACTCTCCTTCATATTCATAGGTAATGGTTGACCTCACACAGACGGATCTTGTGTTCGAGTGGTGTGATAGTGGCTTAAAATGTGCAACAGGTGTGTTGACCTCATTCAAAAGTTTACATTTGCTCATTGATGTCATCCAAGATCAACAGGTAGAAATAGTAAGGATTTGTAGGCTATTGCCATTAATGGGTCCTGGTAAGTTTTTTAGAGTACCGGTACCGGTATCCGCCAAGGCCCATCAAATATCCACTACGGTAATCAAATAAATCGGACATACATTGTGGACATATGCTCCGTGTGAGGTCGCCCATTTGTTGGATTGTTCTAGCATGTGTTTGTTTATGGTGGAGGGTCGATAATCCAACCGGTCATTGTTGTGTATAGTATGTGAGGTGCATGTGGAATGTTATCGTACTGTTGGACGTTCTGGGGATGTGAATGTAGTCGATAACCAGGACCGGTATAATCACCTCGCCCATGCTGATCACGTGTTGGCATTATGTACGGCTGTACATACACGATAGTTAAAGCAAGATCACTTAATTCACCGTAAGAAACTGCCAATAGTACGGTACTATATATAGTCTATCCATTATAATTAGGTAAACACAAATCTTGACCACTAACCTCTATAAAGCTGGTATCACACGAGAGCTTTTATAGTCAACATTCGATTATCAACATTTTCTGGCAACATTTCTGGAATATTTTGTGCTGGTATCGGAAACTAGACTGATGATAGATGAATTTAGGCAACCGAAATATTATATATGTTGACCACATAAGCTGCCAGACCAGTGGTGAGCATAAATGTTGAGTGAAAAAGTGCTCGTGTGATACCGGCTTAACACATGCCTACACTGTAGCCTAATAATTGTGAGTATCCATTTATCAAGCTACCACATTTATAAAAGCTAAGCAGATGCTCTGTCTACTGCCGTATACCGCAACGGAGGTTACAAGAAGGAATAGATGTATAGTAGTACTGAAATTCTGTCTTTTTGCCTCCATTATGATAATAGTACACACTAGGCATAGCATCTGCCTCCATAGGTTCCAATCATGGTCCCACCTAATATATTTATCACCAAATAATTAACTTTTCTATCTTTCTATCTATCTATCTATCTGTGTATAAGTTACTGTTATCTCTATTGTATAGGCCTATATGTAAAACGTTGATTGTGTAGCTTTTATGAAATAAAGAATAGGGTCTGAGTCTATCTAGGTGTCTAATGTTAATCAGTTACCGGTACATTTACTACGGTACCTAATATATATTTGCATGTAACCTTTTAAACAATACTCAGCAAAAAGTTTGTCAGCTTGTACTAAATGATAAATAAATGAAGAAAAAACTCGAACAAAAACAGAAAAGTAAAAAATACCAGATGTAACGTTAATTGTTTCTATTCTGGTATCAAATAAAGATACCGGTACTGTGAAAGATTTATGTAATTTCGTCCTTACTAAAGTTTATATAGCAATCCTACTGACAATCTAACAGATAGACAGATAATGACGATCACATAATCTTCACAATATTCGTTGGTCGGAGATAAAACAATAACAAAACTCTCTCTCTCCCCCCCCCCCCCCCCCGTGCTTGACGCCGCCGTATGTCTGGAGGGTTGACGTGGGAAGGGCGAGGTAAACAAGTTACCTTATATGGACCTACCGTATTACTCTCACGTTTATTACCGGTACTCAAACATTATACTTATATATACCACCTTCATATAACACGTTCATGCCTTCAAGCACAAACACATTATCGTATACTAGGCCCTAAGACACGATAAGTATTACATTTATACGTACCGTTGCGCTAATACGTCATGTCTCAGCTTTCACTACGTTTGGCTTGATCTGTGCTGTATTAATATCTGTCAGATGTTGAATAGGGTGGGTAAGTGTAGGAACATGTTTGTATATTTCACTCGATATGAAGAAATGAAGCTTAGATATTGCTGATACCAATTATTGATCAAAACATACATGGTGCTGAGACATCACTTGTTAGCGCGACTGTACGTCGTTCTTCGAGGCAAGAGATTTCGTAAAGATAATATTTAGTATGGGCACATATTTGAAACTGTAAACGTGCGGCTGGACCTATGATTGGAGAGAGAGAGAGAGAGAGCATTTAGTAAGAGTGGAAGTAATTAGGAATTTGATTACATTTCCCTGGCCTGAACAAAGAGAGAACAGTGCTACAAGGAGGAGTTAGTATCTCAAAGACCGTGTGGCCTATTAGGGGGTTGCTCACATTGGGGCCAAGTTTCAGGTCACCACAGAGAGAGAGAGAAAGAGAGATATATAATATATATATATATATATATATATATATATATATATATATATATATATATATATATATATATATATATATATATATATATATATAATATATATATATATATATATATATATATATATATATATATAGGTGGAGGTTATTATCTTGAAGACTCTTTGGTCCAATAAGGATTTGCTCACAGTTGTTCCAAGTTAGATCCTCTTATCGTAATGATTTCTGCTACACTCACTGTTAAACATTTTTGTATTATGAATCACTCTTTTATTTCTGATAAAGTAATCTTTAATATTTTTCTTATACTGAGGAAGTTTTTCATTTATGATAATTTCACTTGTTGCATTTTCTAATAAAGATGCACTCTATATATATATATACTGTATACCGGTATATAGTTCTCATGCACTCAATTTAAAACAAATATATATATATATATATATATGAGGCGAGTACCACATACGATTCTCGCTGTTTAACATTTTCTTATTTTGAGGCACCCTTCAAATTGTGGTGCACTTTAACTTTACTTATGAGCCAGTGTGAAAATCAGGACTATTATAAAAGGGCTACCGGTATACTGTATTTTAATAGACAAGACATGTTTGTATTGTTAGGAATATGCCCTTTCGAGAATCGAGATGATAACATTCGCGAATCAGTATCTAGGCCTATAATACCGGTACTTGGAAATATTTTCTTGGAGTTTATGATATAAACCTACTCCTTAGGATGATTCCGGTTTGTGATATTCCGGTACGGTATCTGGCTTATGGACTATTGTTACAGTCACTTGAATATACACTTTATATTTATTAAATTATTTGTTATTAATTTTTATTTGATTATTGTATATATGTATTTATTAATTGAAGGGCAGGACTCCAAGAAACCATGGAAGATGCAGAAGCCGAAATTGACAATCAACATCCCCCCCACATTCAACAGCAAGGAGGATACTCTCTACGCTCCTCGAGCTTGAATATTCTTCAGGAGCACAGAACAGTTTGTGGGAGAAGCCAGTTGCTCTAATTGGTCCAGAGAAAACTCTTGATGGTCCAAGACCTCTACCCAGGGCACTCTTTACACGCTGCAGGCTTGAACATTTGCCAAGATCACAGAGCAGCTTGTGAGCGGAGCCACCTGCTCTGATTGGTCTAGGGAAAACTCTCAATGGTCCAACACCTCTACCCAGGACACTCTCTACGCCATCCGAGCTTGAATATTTTTCAGGATCACAGAGGAGTTTTAATTGGTCCACTTGGCTGTTCAGGATCTGGGTCTGTGCCTTATAAACTCCAGATTCTGCAGGTGGAGGGCAGAACACCTGAGACTCCCTTTGAGATCAAAGCTGAGACTTCCCATGGGCTCATTTCCCTCCGATTCCGAAGAACAGAAGAACGGCAGCTACTGAGACCCAGACTGGTGGTTGGCATAGGCACATATAGAAGTAAAGAAGAGAAATGTAAATTCAATAGGACTGACAACCCTACTTCTAAAGAGGAGCCTCTGACTAGACCCTCGTGCCTGCCGCAGCCACCACTGGATTCAGTCCTGGCTTCCGAGTGTCCGGAGGTTAAGGAACTGAAACACCTTATAGCTGGTAACATCCCTGAGGAGACTAACTACTATTAGCAGGGGCTGGACCAACATTGGAAGGACGAGCTGCCCCGCATTCTTACTGCCTGGAACCATATATATCGGCCGACCTCTGAGTTGGCAGTGTAAATGAATGAGAGACCAGTGTAAATGAATGAGAGAGTTAGCAGTGTAAATGAATGAGAGAGTTAGCAGTGTAAATGAAAGAAAGATGTTTAGCAGTGTAAATGAATGATTGAGAGAGTTAGCAGTGTAAATGAATGAATGAAATGAGAAAGTTAGCAGTGTAAATGAATGAATGGAGAGTTAGCAGTGTAAATGAATGAGAGAGTTAGCAGTGTAAATGAATGAATGAGAGAGTTAGCAGTGTAAATGAATGAGAGAGTTAGTAGTGTAAATGAAAGAAAGTTATCAGGGTAAATTAATGAATGAGAGTTAGCAGTGTAAATGAATGAATGAGTTAGCAGTGTAAATGAATGAATGAGATGGTTAGCAGTGTGAATGAATGAAATAGTTAGCAGTGTAAACGAATGAATGCAATAGTTAGCAGGGTGAATGAATGAATGAGAGAGTTAGCAGTGTAAATGAATGAGAGAGAGAGAAAGGGGTGGGGAGAGGGAGAGAGAAAATCAGAGAAAGTGAGAGACCCAGCCGAGTAAGTGAGTGGGTGAATTAGCAGTAGGCACCCAAATGAATGAGTGAGAGAGAGAGTAGAGAAAGAGAGAGAGAGTGAGTGAGTAAGAGGCAATGGCATGGCCCCTTTAGCGCGGTGTTTAAGAAGAGGATAGCGTCAGAGTGGGGGAGAGTGGAATGAGTGAGTGAGTGTGAGGGAGGGAGGGAGAGTGGAATGAGTGAGGAGTGAGTGTGAGGAAGGGAGAATGGAATGAGTGAGGGAGAGTGGAATGAGTGAGTGAGTGAGAGGGAGAGTGGAATGAGTGAGAGTGGCAGGAGTGAGGGAGGGAGGGAGAGTGGAATGTGTGAGTGAGAGAGGGAGGGAGGGTGGAATGAGTGAGTGTGAAAGAGAGAGAGAGTGAGGGAGGGAGAGTGGCATGAGTGAGTGAGGGAGGGAGGGAGAGTGGTATGAGTGAGTGAGAGAGAGAGAGATAATTGAATGAATGTGTAAGAGAATGAGTGAAGGAATTTGGAATGAGAAAGTGAAGGCAAGAACTGTAATGAGTGAGTGAGGGAGGGAGAGTGGTATGAAAAATAGGGGTGGGTGAGAGGGGGAGAGAGGGAGTATATGAGTGTGTGTGTGGGAATGAGTGATTAAGAGGGAACAATGATGGAGTGGAATGGAGAAAGAGAGTGCGGAAGGAGATGAGCACGAACGAGTACAAGGTAAACAAGCAAACAAAATCATGTTGACTGTTTCCAGGCTTCTTGAAATATAAATAACAAGGATGTGACAGATATACAGTAGGTGGATACAAAGACATAAACTAAATATAAATAACAAGGATGTGACAGATATACAGTAGGTGGATACAAAGACATAAACTAAATATAAATAACAAGGATGTGACAGATATACAGTAGGGGGATTACAAAGACATAAACTAAAATATAAATAACAAGGATGTGACAGAGTAACAGTAGGTGGATACAAAGACATAAACTAAATATAAATAACAAGGATGTGACAGATATACAGTAGGTGGATACAAAGACATAAACTAAATAGATAGACAGATGGATTAATAGATAAAAAGATATATAAATAGATGAGAGGGTGATATACATATATTTACATAGATACACTGGCCACACAGACCTTACGATCCAAACGAGGTGGTCAGGAGTTAATTCTAGTAGAGATGGCATATCCGATAGAAAAGGAAAGGATAGAAAAGAAGGAGAGAGAGAGAGAGAGAGAGAGAGAGAGAGAGAGAGAGGAGAGACGAGAGAGCGAGAGAGAGAGAGAGAGGAGAGAGGAGAGAGGAGAGAGAGAGAGAGAGGAGAGAGGAGAGATAGGAATAGAGAGAGAGAGAGAGAGAGAGAGAGAGAGAGAGAGAGAGAGAGAGAGATCATTAAATCAGATTTTAACAAGTCTGTCAATAAAAGTCTCCATTAATTGAAATCCCCTAACGAACAGACCTGATGGACGCAAACAAATACCGAATCCAATTTACTGGTTTGAAAAGTTGTATCGTCTATGTACTGTCATTTACCTAATTCGTGGACTCCTCTCATGTATTTTAAGTACTTATATATATGATATATTTTTTATATATTCATGTTTAATTGCTCACCTGATTTTGTAACCTTTCTTAGTGATTTTATGTATGGAAATAAGCATTGTTTTATAGCAACAGTTTCTTGTAAATCGCAGGAATACTTTGCTATGAAAACTTAAATTGATAATATGAATTAGTTACTGCATAACAAAATATGAATTAGTTACTGCATAACAAAATATGAATTAGTTACTGCATAACAAAATATGAATTAGTTACTGCATAACAAAATATGAATTAGTTTACTCGCAATAACCCCAAAAAAATATGAATTAATTACTGCATAACAAAATATGAATTAGTAACTGCATAACAAAATATGAATTAGTTACTGCATAACAAAATATACTAATTAAATCATGATACAGTATATTTCCTTATATACCCGGTACAGTCGCGCTAATAAGTGATGTCTCGGCACCAAGTATGTTTTGATCAATCATTGGTATCACCAATATCTAAACTTGATTTCTTCATATCCAGTTAAATATACAAACATGTTCCTACACTTACCAACCCTATTTAACATCTGACAGACATTAATACAGCACAGAGCAAGCCAAACGTAATGACAGCTGGGAATTACTTATTAGCGCGACCGTACATGAAATCACGGAGTGGGTTCAGATTATTGCGGGCAACTGTACATTCATTATTAAGCCCCATTTATTATTTACCGGCTATATAAAATATAATCCATGCATAAATCAGGAACCATGGTGGCTTATGCTTATCATTATCTGCTGCGACATCTTGGGGCTGTTATGATTTGCTGTAAGAATTAATGATGGTTTTGATTGTTATGACCATTTTGTAACCTAATCAGCGAATGAATGAATGTGTAAGGAGAGAAAGTGAGTAAATGTAAGTATTGTGGTGAATGAAGAAACACTGGAAGCTGTACCATATAGGATTAACCTTTTCTGTGCCGCTGACGTCTTTTATATTCGATTTCAGCAACAATTAAACGATTTTATATAGCTTAGGAAAGCTATGTAGAAGCTAAAAGGATTACTTGACATATTCTGTAACCTTTTAATGGGTAGATTTCCTTCCTAAGCTGAATAGACACGTGTAATAGTTGCCAGAATATAATGAAGAGAAAGGGTTAAAGAGGAAAATCAGAAAGTATCTATGAGTTGGTCGAGCGTGTAAATCCCCCACTATCCAGATGATCTCCACACACACACACTACACCAACACACCCAACGGATCCAGCAGTCTCTTCTTGGTTCCCCAGCTACAAATTAAAATTAAAACCCCTGTTCCAAATAGGTAGGCCTTTAACATCGTGTCTCCTAACCTCTATAACTCAAAAAAGGGCTTGGGCAAATGGGGGCTGTAAATTATCTCACCTAATCCCTGGCTAACTCTTCCCAAATGGTAGAACTATTAGCTGGATTACGCTAGTCGTCTGTGAGTTATTGAGGTTATTACTCAAGAGATTGGGCCTACTATACAAACGGTCGATCTCTGTTAGTATTGGATCTCTAGGGTGGCTTCATATTATGGTGGAGGCACTAGCAATGGATTTAATCACAAAGTCGTCACCATTAATAAGGTTACACCCATTTAACACTTTGAACCTTTAAAGCCAAGTTTTGAAACATCTGGAATATAGTAAATCATTGTATTGTCTCGTTTGGGTTCGATACAGATTTAAATTGAATGTGTAGCTTACTCACAATTATAGTCATGGTGAGGAATACTTAACACCTCCCTATGATAAAACAAGAGGGTGAACATTAACTATACCCGCTTTCTTTTCAACTGACGGTCAATTGCAAAGCTCCCATCTAGATTTCTGTTATTTTGAAGATTTTGTCGAGAAATATGGTGCTAATTATATAAAGTTGGTCTTAATATGATGCAGAGACATAGTGGTTTCATATGTTTCCATTAAGTATCGATAAATTAGCTGCTAAGGGATTCAACTTATCGTCAGGTGAAAAGCAACAGAGTATAGTGAATCCCAGTACGGTAACTTCATTTGTGTGGC
>CM064504.1:17439373-17466873 GCA_032716605.1 Paralithodes platypus
TGGTGAGATGACAGCAAAAGACTGGACAGAATGCACCATATAGGACTTAATCCTGTTTATGGTGCCGCTGACGTCCTTTATATTCGATTTCAGCAAATCAATTGTAAACCGATCCCCTTTATATAGCTTAGTCGAAAAGGCTATGTGAAGAAGCTAAAAGGAGTTACTTGACATTATTCTATTGTAACCAGTTTATAAGGGTGTCCGTAGGACTTCCTTCCTAAGCCTGGAATAGACACGTTGTAAATAGTTGCACAGAAATATAATTGATAGAGTAAAGGGTTAAAGAGGAAAATCAGAAAGTATCTATGAGTTGGTCGAGCGTGTAAATCCCCCACTATCCAGATGATCTCCACACACACACACACACACACACACGGATCAGCAGTCTCTTGGTTCCCCTAGCTATACCCTGTTCCAAATAGGTAGGCCTTTAACATCGTGTCTCCCTAATGCTCTATAAACTCAAAGAAGATGGGCTTGGGCAAATGGGGGCCGTGGATTATCTCACCTAAGCCCTGGGTAACTGTTCCCAAATGCACTAGACCTTTAGACGCTGGGCGATAGCGCTATTAGCGTTTTCTTGTTCCGGGTTCCTTTCGAGTGTTTCTGTGATTTGGTCCTGTCTGTGAGCCGTTATTGGAGACGGGTTATTACATCGAAAGAGGATTGGGTTTCAAATCCTCCGAGGTACCTAGTATATTACAAACGGTCGATTCTCTGATTAGTTATGGGCTTTTTTTTACTTTTTTTTTTCTAGATGTGGCTTGTTCAGTCTTATATTAGGTGTTGGAACGGGCAAATTACAGTAAGGGATTTAAAGTCCACAACAGCTTGCGAGGATTCCGGCTGATCGTTGCTCCTTCACCATTTAATTTTAAAGGGGGTTACCACCCCATCCATTTTTAACACCATTTTTGAACCTTAATGAGCCAATGTTTTGAAACGAGTCTGGACTATAGTAAATTCCATTGTGATTGTCTCGTTTGGGCTTCGATCACGATCAGAATTCAAATTGAAATGTTCTGTAGAGCTCTTTAGGATCACAGTCTCATAGTGTTATGATGTGAGGAATATAAACACCTCCCTATGATTAAAACAAGAGGTTACACGCTGTGTTGAACATAAACTATTACCCTCGTTTCTTTTCAATTTCTGACGTGTCAATTGCCATACAGCGTCTTCCATCAGATTTCTTAGAGGGTCGTTATTTTGAAGATTTTGTCGAGAAACTATGGTCGTAAATTATATACAAGTTGGTCGTAATATGATTGCGAGCGACGACCATAAGTGGTTTCATATGTTTCCACATTAAACAAAGTATCGATTAAATTAGCTCGCTACCTGAATGGGATATCAACTTATCGGATTTCAGACGTGAAAAAGCAACAGCCAGGTATAGTGAATCCAATTACTGGGTCTAAGGTTACATTGTTTGTGGTGGCTCCAGCAGTTATCAAAATAGTTGGCCAGTCTTGTGTCCGGGCGGGACTGCATACCTAGCTCCAGTCAAACGGCGGCGATATTTGTGCCGGGAGAGGGCCACAAGGGTTTAGGCTACGTTTTATGCGGTAGATTTTTAAAAGGCGAAAATTGGCCCAGTGTGGGTGCCATACACCTTCTTATTACCTAGGGTTCGAATCTCCACCCCCGCCAGTGGACATCTCAAAAACATGGGAACCTACTGATAGGTCACTAACCAGGGTTCGAACCCCGGCCGCCAGGCATTCTCAACAACCTGTGGGACGGCGTTTCGTGCTTAGGCCCTAGGGAGGGTTTATAATTTCCCGTTTGCACCACAGCATTTACAAATTATTTCAATGAGCGTCATTATAGATAATCACTAATATAGATAGGTAATATCTATGGATAATATGTAAAATTAGTACGATGCAGTTTTGCCACGGTCTTTGTTTTGTGGAAAGTGGCCGGTAACTTACAGGTAAAAAACATAAAGTGAGGTTATGGAAGATAATGACATGAATTAATAAATAATACATAAATAATAATAATATCTAAAAATAAATAATAAGTATAATAAAAATGGTGGCGTGGGACCTTTCTGGAAAAGAGAGAAAGGTTCTCTTAGAATGTAGGGTCCTTATGGGAAGCTCTCTGACCTATCTCTTCTCTCGATCTCATCTCTTCTCTCTGCCTCTCTCTCTGCTCGATCTCTCTATCTCTCTCTCCTCCGCTTCCTCTCTCTCTCTCTCTCTCTATCATCTGCTCTCTCTTCTCTCTCCTACTTCGTCTCTCCTCTCTCTACTCTCTTTCTCTCTCTCTTCTCTCCTCTCTTCCCTCTCTCTCTCTCTCTCTCTCTCTCTCTCTCTCTCTCTCTCTCATTCATATCTGTATAATGTATATCTATGAGAAACCCCTCTCTTATCTACCGAATATAATTTCCCCCCTTCCACCATTATGACTCTATCCGCGTCATCTATAGGCTGTTGACTACAATGATTATTTGCCTGTGTGAAGCTATTCTATTTCCTTACATAATAATAGAGTACCACTTGAACAAATCAACGAAACAAACTATTCCCATCCCTAACATCCCCCCCCCCCCCATCCCTGATAAATGTTCAACCACTGGCTATAGACTGTTGTGGACTGTGAAGGTTGGTGGAACTGTACTCTGGGGAGGTGAGTTCCTGGGAGAGGTGGCTCCAGGTTATATAGTTTACCCTTTCTGCTTTAGGGCACTAGTTATATTTTTTTCTGGCTACCGTAAGACAATTTTATGCAGGTTAAGAACGACCTAGAGCAATTATAGTTGACAAATATATACCGGTATCAATTATCCCTATTAACTCCCACCGACCCTTTCTAAGCTTGATAAAATCGTCTAATAGTATCCAAAATATAATGAATGAATGTGTCCAATAATAGTACAAAGGGTTAATTGTGAGCCCAATAGTTGTGCATGGTAGAGAAGCGATCGGTACCGGTAAGTCACATGGGTTGTTCTCTCTATGTACCGGTAGTTGTTGGGGATTAAAATTGGGTTTAAGGGGGGGGGGGGGGCGCTTGGCTTTATCTATAGTTCTATAACTTTCTGTCTATCTATCTATCTGTCTGTGTTTAACTATCTACCTATTTATCTATATATCCATCCATTCATTCACCTATCTGTCTGTCCCCCCATATTCTCTCTCTCTCTCTCTCTCTCTCTCTCTCTCTCTCTCTCTCTCTCTCTGAACTAAGTCTGGTGTTTGCACATGAGCTAATGGGAGGGGAGGAAGGTTGAGGAGGCGCAGGAGGAGGAGGTGGAGGAGTGAAGAGGTGGAAGAGGAGGAGAGAGGGCGAAGGAGGAGTGGAGAGGAGAGGGAAGGAGAGGAGAGGAGGGGGACAAGGAGGAATGGAGAAGAGGAGAGAGGATGGGTGAGGAGGGGAAGAAGGTTAAGTAGGCGCGGGAGAAGAGGAGGGGGGGAGGAAGGAAGGAAGGAGAAGAGAAGAGAGGAGAGGAGAGGAGAGGAGAGGAGAGGAGAGGAGATAAGGTGAGAAAGAGGAGAGAGTAGCAGAGAGAAGATGAAGAAAGAGTTGGATAGAGTGTAAGATGTGTATGAGGAAGAAGAATAAAGGAAGATTAAGAAGAGGAATAGGACTAGGAGAAATACACGAAGCAAGAGGAGTAAGAGGGACAACATAAGATAAGGAGGAAGGACAAAGGAAGAAATAAGAGGAGGAAGTGACAGAATAAGAGGGGGGAAAGTAGAGAACAGAAGGACAAAGAGAAAACGGAGTGAGGAAGTGACAAACAAAGAGTAGGAGGAAGAGGAAGAAGGAAACATATATAAAAAGAGGAGGAAGTGACATGTAGAGGAGGAGCAGGATAAATGGGAAAGAAGAAGGACAGATATTCAAAATGAGGAGGACTAGGAGGAGGAAGAGGAGTAAATGACAGATGAAGAGGAGGAGGAAGAGAAGGAAGTGAAAGATGAAGAGGAGGAGGAGGAGGAAGTGACAGATGAAGAGGAGGAGGAGGAGGAAGTGACAGATGAAGAGGAGAAGGAAGTGACAGATAAAGGGGAGGAGAAGGAAGTGACAGATAAAGGGGAGGAGGAAGTGACAGATGAAGAGGAGGAGGAGGAGGAGGCTGGATACAAAGTGGAGAAGATGAAGTGGAAGATATAAGGCCAGGTAAGCAGAACCAAGGTTATGTAAGGAAGAGAAGGAGGAGGAGGAGGAGGGGAATGAAGAGGAGGTGTGGGGTGGGAAGAAGGAGTGGAGGTAGGACTAGGAAAAGGGAGAAAAGAAGGTGAAGGAAGAGAAGTAGGAGAAGGCAGAGAAGTAGGAGAAGGCAGAGAAGAGAGAGAGAAGAAGAGGAATAAGGGAAGAGGAGGAAAGGAGGCGGAAAAGGATGAGGGGGAGAAGGAGCAGGCGAAGAAAACAACGGTCACGAGGAGAAAGAGGAGGAGGAGGTGGAGAGTAAGAAAAAATACAAGAAAATACAAGAATGGAGAATATAGTAGTTAGATACTATACGGTACCGGTAACTAGAATGGGACCAAGGCCAGTATATTCCAAAAATATATGATTTATGTATAATATTTTTGTTTTTTTGCTATGTGATTGAGGGAGGCAAAAGGCATAACTGCCTATAGCGAGTGCCTCCCCCATAGTTGAAAGAGTGACAGGGCCAAAATCAAGGGACGTTCAATAATAACAATAACACTTGTAATCATAATAATACCGTAATAATAATAATCATCCTCTGGTGTTTTACTTCTCAGAAACGCTAGTCTTTTAGATAAATATATTAGCACCAGGATCGGTAGCCAAAAGGAATTGCTACATTCAAATGTTCTCTTGCAAGGTCGGACCATATTTGGATATAAAAATAACTGCCAACGTGTACAACTTTTCTGTGCAGGTGTTATTCCTACTGGATAGACAAAATGGTTAATCCTTTCAGTACGGGTCACCTCCATTTAGTAGTGTTTTAGCTACCCTACTGTAACACGAGTTTGTTCATATTAAAAAAAAAAAATCTGATTAAGAGCTACAATCGATCTCACTAATCCTTTTTAAGTTTAATTAATTGGTCTAATGATCGTCCAAAAGAGTCACCTGTTTTGAAATAATGAATCTTCATTGTTTGGTTAACTTAGTTCGATTTTGCGTTTTTAATTTTATGGCTGTCATTAGACTATTTCATTCAGTTTAGGAAGTGCCTGTGGACGTCAAAAGGTAAATGAGATACTGTATAATGGACCCATTTTGAGTTTTAGAGGTGTTTCCTAAATTGAATAAAATTGTCTGATATTATCCAGAAAAACTGAAAACAACGGTATCGAAGGGTGTAAAGTATTACCGGTATACTGTGCGGGCAAGGTGTAACATTTCCAAAAGATGTACGGTATCATTCTTAATTGATAAGATATAATGTTAATCTGCATTTTGTATTAACCCTTTCATTATTAATACGACTTTTTCACTTCATTCAGGCAATCAGCAGGCGTTTGTATTCAGCTTTGGAAGGATCTCTTAACAAAGAGGTAAAGCATATCTCAACCCTCTGTGTGTTGATTTTCGGTGTGAGCATCCTAGGTTCGAATCCCCGGACTGCCACATGTGTTTGTTAATTTCATAAATCGAGTTTAGGAGTAAAGTTGGTTAGTGGAGAGAACATAATATTTCAAAATGTCTTCCTAAACTGTCTACTGCTAGTCAAAATAGAAGGAAAATGTTGGTGTTACTACTGAAGGTGTTAATATACCGGTGCTATCAGTCGTCCTTCAGCGGGGGTCTGGGCAAGTCTGGGTGTGTGGGGGGCACGCACCTGTAGTCTGGGGATAATGGGAAACGTGAATATCAGCAATGCTCTGTGTGTGTGTGTGTGGGGGGGGGGGGGGGGGGGATTCATTTACGGGGGATAAACAACAAACATTATATATAGTAAATACAAAAAAGGACAGAGAGAAAGAACGAATTTATTTCGAAACAAAACACAATTTGAAGGAAGTCGTCTAATGTTAGCCCTAATTAAATTATAATAACTCCATGGTATTGAAATAGTTCAATATGCCGAATTGTACCTTTTACAGCACAGTTATAATTTTCACAAAATAGTAATATCCAGTTCTCTATTTTGTGATGGGGATATATTAATCCTGGGCCGACTGGCGATAGTCCCACAGTGGGAGTCTGGACAGCATTGGTAGTGTGGGGAGAGAATGGGAAACGTCAAGACCATCATTAAGGGGGGATGCTTTCTAGTTCTAACCCCCCCCCCCTTTTTCTCCCTCATGTTTAGCCCAATTAGTTTTCAGATTTTAAGACGTATTTGTTTGGCGATTTTAAGATCTTGCACCCCATTTATTTGTCAATATTTAGACCTTTCGTGCAATTTAGATGTCGATGTTATTTCCTGGCGAGCGATAGCGAGCCCTTAATACAAAAGTAAGCGGCCTCCGTCCAGGACATTTTTTTTATCGAATACTGTTCACATATAGCTTGGAGGGGGGTCTTGGGGTGTGTGTGCGTGTGTGTGTTCTTTTTTAAAGCTTGATTTAGGTCTAAGCAGGAAACAAATTAAACATATATAACACACTAATTAAATAAGCATATAAATACGACCATCCCCCCTTAAAAGGACGTCAACGGTACTGGATGGTTTTAGGCCTTACAATATCCGGCAGGTGTAAACAGGAATAGTAAAAGGCATTTAAAGGCTTGTATTTTGTGATGTTTCGTCACACACTTGGCCGACTCTATACACACAAGGATTCTCCCAAGGTAAATAACCCGTTTGGTGTGTGTGTGTGTGAGAGAGAGAGAGAGAACGTGTGAGAATGTGTGTGTGTGTGTGTTGGGCTCAAAATGACAAAACACACGAAAACCAAACACCTTCTCAGCTTTTTTATGTTTTTAAATTTATTTTTATTTTTTCCCCGGGCTCGAACCCAGGTCTCTCAGGATGCTGGACACGGAACGGCCCCGCTAATCAAGGGATCACGGGGAAGCCAACCGAAAATACGAAAGGGGATAGCCTGGCTTCTGAAAAATAGTTGGTGAGTTGTGGTAAAGAAAGGAGGAGATTAGGGAGGGGGGAGGGGGCGGGGATTAGAGAAGAGGGGGGGGGGGGAGGGGGGAAGTTAGGAAGAGGAGAACAGGCACAGGAGAGGAGATGAGAGGATTATGGAGGGGGAAGGAAAGTGGAGAAGAGAGGGTGATAAATGTGACCATGGTATAATAGCCCACAAATTAAAAGCAAAAAGTATAACGGGGAAAATCGGACGGTGGATATATAATTTCCTCGTAAACCGGAAACAATCAGTAGCAGTAAACCAAGTCCCATCTGAGCCTTTGGATGTAAAAAGCTCAGTGCCCCAAGGAACAGTGCTAGCACCCCTTCTGTTCCTCATTCTAATTTGCGACATACAGTAGATACCAACACAAGACACAGTACGGTGTCGTCTTTTGCGGATGACACAAAACTAAGCAAGATAGTAAACACACAAGAGGACACGGGCCAGCTGCAGGAAGACATAAATGTCGTGTTCCAGTGGACCAGGGAAAACAACATGCAATTCAATGAAGAAAAATTCCAATTAATAAGGTACGGAGAAAATAATGGCGTTAAAGTGATCACAAACTACCTAACAGAATCTAACCACATAATAGAACGGAAAGACAGTGTGAAAGACCTTGGGGTGTTAATGTCTGAAAATATGTGTTTCAAAGAACATAACCAGGTCAAAGTTGCGGCTGCGAAACGTTTAACGGGTTGGATTCTGCGTACATTTAAAACACGCGGTGAATTACCTATGATAACGCTCTCCAAATATCTGTATAGTGCTACCGCGGCTTGAATACTGTAGCGTATTAACATCCCCATACAAAGCTGGTGAAATAAATGACTTAGAGAGTGTACAAAGAAATTTCACTTAGCATATAAGTTCGGTAAAACAGCTACACTATTGGTATCGTTTAAAAGCACTGAACCTGTACTCGCTGGAACGTAGAAGAGAACGTCACCTAATAATATACACGTGGAAAATCGCAGAGGGTTTAGTACCAAACCTACATACTCCGATAGTCATGAAATTCAGTGATAGGAGAGGCTGGGAATGCAATATCCCCCGGATGAATAACAGGGGTGCTATGGGCTCTCTGCGAGAGGGCTGGTTATCACACAGAGGCCCACGTCTCTTCAACAAACTCCCACGGCGAGTAAGAGACATAAGAGACATCTCTTTAGACAACTTCAAGAGAGCCCTCGATGTCGAACTGCAAAAAGTGCCAGACGAGCCCATCTTAGCAAGGGAGCAGGCTGTCTCTTCAAACAGTCTGCTGCACCAAATCACAACCCACAACGAGGGGCGACGCGCTCCTCGGTGCTGCTAGGAGAGTGGCGAACACAACCTAAGGTAACCTAAGGTAAGGTAAGGTGGAAGAGGTGAAAGGAAGATGAGAGGCAGAGGAGAAGAGAAGAGAGGAACGAAGAGGAGAAAGTAGAGGAGAGGAGGAGGACATGAAGATAAAGAGGAATAAATAATTTAGAAAAACATGAGACAAATATATTAAGATTATACAAGAAATGAAAGAAAAGGCAGATAAGGGTAAGACTTTATACAATTCGAAGATTAAGACAAATAGGTGCCATAAAATAACCTATCATAATTGTATCTAACATAAAATCGCTTTTATACACTGACTTACAAGTGACACAAAGCTACTGTACTACACTCTACAAATGGTCTCTTCATATGTACCGGTAACGCAAATTATACACATACACATTTTTGCAATCGTTTTTGCGAGCTAATTTGAACATTGGAACGAATGAAACACTATGTTTATCATTTTGCTACAATTATCGTTCAATTTTTACAGTGTAGGACCATGGAAGTTATAAAAGCCAACTTAATTACATGACAAAACAAGGGACTAGGGTTCTCGAAAAGGGGCTCCATTCCTGAAAATGTACTTGACTTGCAGTGTGCTGGTTGATAATCCAGAAGGCTTGATAGCCTCTGAAGTTTTATTTGAACTACCTAATGTCAAAACAAATTATACATGCTCTAAAATATTACCTATAGTAGGCTAAAAAAAGGTGACTATCTCACCAGAAACAGCTACAAGAAATAGAAATACTACACTCCCGAATATAAATATAAACCCTATCAATATGGTTGGTGTATTCTGGTAATCCATTAAACTAATTTATTCAATTTTATAAGGAGATCTTGGAATTAAAAGAGTAAAAGGTCTTCGTCAACCATCAGACTCCCACAGGTTCTTCCGAAGCTTCATAACATAGGCCTATGTCCAATGATGGCCTGAAAAAAAAGTGTTATTAGTGAAAAGGGTTAATGCAGTATATACGGTATATATTTATATAGTACCGTACGCTATATTTTCTATGTTCATAAGACTGTCAATATTAAATAACATATTATTGTAGTGTGTATAATATTTTTATCTATACCCATCTGAGTACATGAAACATTCTTTGAATGAACAAAAACATCAATTACTTCACATCATCCCATGTACAGCGCAGTGACAATTATTTTTATGATCTGAGATATTAAATATTCATACAACCTTACCGAAAATGAACTGTGGACTAATTATCCAAACCTCAATAGTGTTTGTGTTTTAAATCCGACCCACAGATTATTCCTGCCGGACACAAGTTAGTGAAGCGTTAGTGTGAAACCCGTGACAGTCTAAAACCAATTAGTCAGACCAGTGATTGACAATGACTGTGTGTGTGAGAGAGAGTACAAAGGAGTACAAAGGAAATCAAGCAACAACAGATCTAGTGACCCTTCTAGGCTGCTTGTCCTCCAAAACACTGAGGATCAAGTGTCCAAACAGGTGTTTAGAGTGGGTAAGGGAACATTGGAAAGGGAACTACTGCCCTGCCACTAACGTGGCAGGACTAGGAAGTTAGTAGGGGACATATGGGTTAGTAACTGAGGGGAGGATAAAGTTATTCATTTACAAACGCAGTCAGTCGCGGGTTTGATGCGAGATATTTGTCTAGGCGGAATTTAAATGAATCAACGGTGCTGCAGTCTATAACGTCTCGGGGAAGCCCATTCCACAAGTTGACAACTCGATTGAAGAAGAAATTCTTAGATTCGTGCGAGTTAAAAGATTTACCAATAATTTTGCAACCGTTTCCCCGCGTGTAATTAGATTGGTCGATAGTGAAGTACTTACTACAGTTCATATTGTCGATGCCTTTGATGATTTTGAACACTTGAATTAAGTCGCCTCTTAATCTACGCTGGGTTAAAGGAAATAGATTTAATTCTCTAAGACGCTCTTCGTATGGTTTGTTCTTTAGGCTAGGTATCATTTTGGTAACTCTACGTTGAACTCGTTCTAGCTTGTTTATATCTTTTTGGTAATAAGGGCACCAGGATTGAACGCAGTATTCCAGAAGAGAGCGGACTAAGGAATTGTAAAGGGTTAGGATAACTTCTTTGGATTTATGCTCAAATGACCTGCCTATAAAGCCAATTATTTTGTTTGCCTTCTTAACAACTTCTGAACATTGTTGACTCGGTTTTAGGTTTCTCGATATTGTTACTCCCAGATCAGTTTCTCTGTTTACATTCTTAAGCTGAGTGCCATTCATCGAATAGTTTGCTTTCCTCATTTAGGTATCCGATATGTAGTACTTTACATTTATCCGCATTGAAACTCATTTGCCAAATTTGGGCCCAACATGACAATTTATCTAGATTGTGTTGCATATCGTCAACTTGTTCTTTTGAGAGTACGCTATTTGCAATTTTTGTATCGTCAGCAAATTTTGAGATTGTGCAGGTGAGACCCTCATCTATGTCGTTGATGTAAATTAGAAAGATAATTGGTCCTAGTACCGATCCCTGGGGTACCCCGCTACTTACATTGGTCCATTTAGATGCCTTACCGTTTATGACTACCCTTTGCTTTCTGTTGCTGAGCCAATTTTCTATCCATTTCAACACACCGTCTTGTATTCCATGCGGTTTTAGATTTAGCAGTAAACGTTTGTGGGGAACTTTGTCAAAGGCCTTTTGAAAATCAAGGTATATAATATCTACAGCTTTACTCTCATCGTAGAGGTTGAGGATATCGTGGAAGAAGTCCAAGAGGTTTGTTAAACAGGAACGTTTTTTACGAAAGCCGTGTTGAGTATCTTTAAGTATGTTATTTTCCTCTAAGTGATTTACGAGTCTGTCTCCTATGACCGTTTCTAGCATTTTACATACAACTGAGGTTAAGCTAATTGGACGATAGTTACTGGGTAGGGATTTGCTGCCTTTTTTGAATATCGGTGTTACGTTGGCTAGCATCCACTGATCAGGCATAGTTCCAGACTGCAAGGATTTATTGAATAGTAATGTCAGTGGTTTGGAGAGCTCATTCTTAGCTTCCTTTAGAACTCTAGGCGAGATTGTATCAGGTATTGGTATTGTATTGTCATTGTATTGTCATTGTATCAGAGAGAGAGAGAGAGAGAGAGAGAGAGAGAGAGAGAGAGAGATTTGATTTGATTTGATTTGATTTGATTGTTTTATTGAGAAAAGTACAAATGTTACACAAGTATCATAGTTACATTATCTCAAAAGGGCGAAGGTGCATACGCAATCTTCACCCTATTTCTAGCTTAAACTATGTCATTACATATATAGTTAGATGAGTAATACATTGATATTGAAGATAATTTTTAACACTACCTAAGTTTAGTATATACAGTATTATAATAAAGACATATCTAAAATACACGAGTCCCCGTTATAGACCTTGATCAGATTGTTTTTTGTTTTTAAACACGCATGCTGTCCCACAAGACCCCTAACTGAGCCGAGAGAGAGAGAGAGAAGGGGGGGGGGGGGGGGTATGGGTATGGGAGCAGGATGACCGTAAGAGAGAGACAGCTGGAGGTATGTAGAGGTCAAGGCTGCAGGTACTGGTGGTGGTGGTGGGAATGTTGTTGGTACTGTTGGAGACTACATTTTGTACTGTAAATATATATAACGGGTATTGGTAAACATAGCCAGGGAATGTATGTAGCTTTAGTTCTATGGGTATGTTGATGGAATGAGGTTGGTTCTAATATAGCTGTTTTATTATTATATTTATTTATATATTTTGTATGTATTTATATTGTTTATAGTATTATTATTATTATTTTTGTTTTCCTAATTTGCTTTGTACTTGAGAACTCTACTTTGAGCTGATTGGCTGATGGCATTGTGTTCGAATAATATCTCTCAGTTGCAAAAATAAACACACACACACACACACACACACACACACACACACACACACACACACACACACATACACACACATACACACACACACATATATATATATATATAAATATATACCGGTATTTATATTACACGGTACCATCAGTCCCTCAGATCGAATGTTAGTTCTCTTGCACAAATCGAACAAATGCAATTTAGCCAGGTTAAAAAAAGGATAAACAAATACAGGTACATAGCCAATAGGATGTTAGTAATGATACTGTATATTATATTATATTGGTAGCCTAAGCTCTGGTTGTGTATTGTGTTGACGATATGGTGATGTCAATGGTTGCTACTGTAAATAATATCCAGACGAATAAGTTTTGGGCTTTAAATCTGAATGTGTAAATGGAGTGTTATCCAGTTTAGGATATTTACCGCGCATAGCATATACGATAGTCTATTTTCTCCAGCTGAGCGTAAATTGTCATGTTTCTGTCTTGGTTACTCAGCTATAAGGTAGATTTTGTACCGAAATATGATCTTAATATTATTATGAAAACTTAGCATTAATAAGGCACAGAGACATAGTAGTTTCACATATTTCCATTAATTATCGAGAAATCAGCTACTAAGGGATTCAATTTACGATCAGCTGGAAAAAAATAGAGTATAGTAGACCTATATTAATTGGCAGACACCTGATCCTGTTCTCTGTGTCTGAGTAAGCTATATAGAGACTAACCAGCTTCGGTACTCCAACAGTTACCGTATCATTACTTTGCTTCGGTACTCCAATAGTTACCGTATCATTACTTTGCTTCGGTACTCCAACAGTTACCGTATCATTACTTTGCTTCGGTACTCCAACAGTTACCGTATCATTACTTTGCTTCGGTACTCCAACAGTTACCGTATCATTACTTTGCTTCGGTACTCCAACAGTTACCGTATCATTACATTGCTTCGGTACTCCAACAGTTACCGTATCATTACTTTGCTTCGGTACTCCAACAGTTACCGTATCATTACTTTGCTTCGGTACTCCAACAGTTACCGTATCATTACTTTGCTTCGGTACTCCAACAGTTACCGTATCATTACTTTGCTTCGGTACTCCAACAGTTACCGTATTATTACTTTGCTTCGGTACTCCAACAGTTACCGTATCATTACTTTGCTTCGGTACTCCAACAGTTACCGTATCATTACTTTGCTTCGGTACTCCAACAGTTACCGTATCATTACTTTGCTTCGGTACTCCAACAGTTACCGTATCATTACATTGCTTCGGTACTCCAACAGTTACCGTATCATTACTTTGCTTCGGTACTCCAACAGTTACCGTATCATTACTTTGCTTCGGTACTCCAACAGTTACCGTATCATTACTTTGCTTCGGTACTCCAACAGTTACCGTATCATTACTTTGCTTCGGTACTCCAACAGTTACCGTATCATTACTTTGCTTCGGTACTCCAACAGTTACCGTATCATTACTTTGCTTCGGTACTCCAACAGTTACCGTATCATTACTTTGCTTCGGTACTCCAACAGTTACCGTATCATTACTTTGCTTCGGTACTCCAACAGTTACCGTATCATTACTTTGCTTCGGTACTCCAACAGTTACCGTATCATTACTTTGCTTCGGTACTCCAACAGTTACCGTATCATTACATTGCTTCGGTACTCCAACAGTTACCGTATCATTACTTTGCTTCGGTACTCCAACAGTTACCGTATCATTACTTTGCTTCGGTACTCCAACAGTTACCGTATCATTACTTTGCTTCGGTACTCCAACAGTTACCGTATCATTACTTTGCTTCGGTACTCCAACAGTTACCGTATCATACTTTGCTTCGGTACTCCAACAGTTACCGTATCATTACTTTGCTTCGGTACTCCAACAGTTACCGTATCATTACTTTGCTTCGGTACTCCAACAGTTACCGTATTATTACTTTGCTTCGGTACTCCAACAGTTACCGTATCATTACTTTGCTTCGGTACTCCAACAGTTACCGTATCATTACTTTGCTTCGGTACTCCAACAGTTACCGTATCATTACTTTGCTTCGGTACTCCAACAGTTACCGTATCATTACTTTGCTTCGGTACTCCAACAGTTACCGTATTATTACTTTGCTTCGGTACTCCAACAGTTACCGTATCATTACTTTGCTTCGGTACTCCAACAGTTACCGTATCATTACTTTGCTTCGGTACTCCAACAGTTACCGTATCATTACTTTGCTTCGGTACTCCAACAGTTACTGTATCATTACTTTGCTTCGGTACTCCAACAGTTACCGTATCATTACTTTGCTTCGGTACTCCAACAGTTACCGTATCATTACTTTGCTCAACAACTAAACTTGTACATTATCAAAATTTCTATATTAAGATATTTAACCCTTTCAGTTTCTTTTAGCTAACATAAGACGATTTTACTCGGGTTTGGAATTACTTTTAAGGGGGGTCACCGTTTTTTTTTTATATTTCTCTCCTTTTCTCTCTTTCCTTGGCTTGTATCCATTCAGCCCCATTCAGCCAACTGTTTTAAGACGTTTATCCCCATCCAGGTGTCGATTTCTTCCTGGCGAGCGATAGCGAGCCAGCATTGTATGGAGAAATCCGGCTTCGCCGGAGACATTTTTCTATCGAAAAATTTACAAATTTAGCTTGCTGTCAAAACAAAAAATATATATGCTGGCTCGCGACCGCTCCCCAGGAAAATATTGACACCTGGATGGGGGTAAACGTCTCAAAATAATAGGCTGAATGGGGCCGAATGGATACAAGTCAAAGAGAGAGGGAGATAAAGAGAACAAAAGCGAGGTGGGCTACTTAAAGGGGTAAAGTCTTTCACGATTACCCCTTTGACTCTCACAATTCCTCTCTAAGCTAAATGCTATCGTCTACTAATAGCCAGAATAAAAGGATGAAACACGTCCTCGTATCTAGAAAGGGTTATCAAATATAGTGTACAGTCACACACACACACACACATACACTATCTATCTATCTATTGCCTGACGGGGTGGCCACGAACGAACCGCCCCCATGCACCTCTGTCCCCAGTCAGTTGACGCCCCTCCCAACTAGCACCGCCTTCATCCATATACTTCCTCACTCCATCCTTCCACCTCTCCCTCGGTTTACCTCTCCCTCTCTGTCCTTCCACCTCGCTCTCGTACACCTTCTTAGTCATTCTCTCGCTTCCCATACGTTCCATATGGCCGAACCATCTCAAGTTGTTCCTTTTCACACTTTCCAGCACATCTACCTCTTCACCACACCTCCTTACTTCCTCATTCGTCTGTCTATCCCTCCATAATTGTATAATTGTGTGTATGTGTGTACAAACTTGATACTCAGTTTGTACACACATACACACAATTATATTTTTTGGTTTTTTTATAAAAATTATACATTAATTTGTAAGGATTAATTTTACGACGCATTAGTAGGTTATTATTGACTCTACTGGTGACACTAATGGGCATCAATTTACATACAGCTTATACATGACATGATAGTGGTAGTGCATACTTACCCTTTTACTGCGGTGGTTGCCGTACAGGTACGTCCTGGAAATATCCTAGAATTATTAGCCCATTATAGCCTGTGGAGATGAGCATGAGTCATCAGGAGCGCGGCAGGCCCCAGTCCGCTCTCCAGCACGTCTTGCCGCAATCATGAGTGCCTGAATGAGCCCTATTAGGCCTATAGCGGAAAATCACCCACACTTTTTGGGTTAATAAGAAAATTGCATCCAACTCTTTCCTCTCACTAAAACATTAGGCTGTCCATAATGCAGTTGGGTCTAAGTACATGATTAAATTGTTATCCAAAATTCGAAAATTAATATTAGTTGTGATCGTATACATAGCCTTTAACTGTGTTGGTGGTGCAATGGTTTAGATACCTATGTTCTAGGTGTGCTGTCCCGAGTTCGAATCCTGAGGACCATATGCTTTCATTAATTTATTCAAGTGCATTGGGTTTTGTAATGGAGGGTTTATGTTAAGAACGGGTTGTTCCTTAATTTGTAATTTCCACATCCAACACATAGCCTACCCGGTTCCTAATTATTGTTTTTAATGGCGAGGAAGGAATCTTATTTATATAATTTGCACACCGCATCCAACATCTGACCGGCCTTATACATACAACTCTGTTTTTATTTGTTTTTAGATATTGCAAGAATATATTGAAGCAACATACATTTTTGCATCATATTCGCCATCTGGCAAAACTTGTTTCAGTGCAGTTCAAACAAACAAATACTGATTAATATGACCACACACACACAGTCCACACAAACATACAAACAAACACACACTCCACACACAAACAAACACACACACAGTCCACACAAACGCACACATACACACAAACACACACACACACACACAGTCCACACATACATACAAACAAACAAACATACACACACTCCACACACAAACAAACACACACACAGTCCACACAAACGCACACATACACACAAACACACACACGCACACACACACGCACACACACACACACACACACACACACACACACACACACACTAAACCAAACACGTCCTTCCGTTTTATTCCTAGCTTGGGAGTTTACACCTCTTGACAAAGCAAGTTTTAGTTTTTGTGCACACGCCAAATTTGGACTCTCCTTTCGCACAGCACTCACCCCTGACATTCTCTCTCGTCTGTAGCTCTTCCTGGGGTTGTTCTTCCTATATAACTTTTGTTCTTCCTATATAACTTTTGTTCTTCCTGTATACATTTTGTTCTTGCTATATAACTTGTTCTTCCTATATAACTTTTGTTCTTCCTATATAACTTGTTCTTCCTATAACTTGTTCTTCCTATATAACTTTTGTTCTTCCTATATAACTTTTGTTCTTCCTATATAACTTTTGTTCTTCCTATATAACTTGTGTTCTTCCTATATAGTCTTTGTTCTTCCTATATAACTTTTGTTCTTCCTATAAAACTTTTGTTCTTCCTATATAACTTTTGTTCTTCCTCTATAACTTTTGTTCTTCCTCTATAACTTTTGTTCTTCCTCTATAACTTTTGTTCTTCCTATATAACGTTTGTTCTGTATGTGGCTAGCTTTGTGTTCATCTGTTGCCCGGTGTTCGTGTTCGGTTTGTTACTATAGTCCCTTTCTTTTCAACTGTCGGTAAATTGCAAAGTTTCCATCAAGATTTCTCGGTTATTTTGAAGGTTTTTGTAGTGAAATATGGTGCTAATTATATACACACGGTCTTAATATGATTTAGAGAGATACCGTAGTAGTTTCATATTTGTCCATTAAGTAGGCTATCGATAAATTAGCTGCTAAGGGATTCAATTTCTCGTCAGTTGAAAAGAAACATACTATATTTTGTTTTTATTTTGCCGATTGTATTCTCCACTCAACTGGTATTTGTATTGTCTTTGTTTTCTATGAAGGTGTATTTTTGTCTTTTCATGTCTATCTTGTTCTTGCATTATTATTTTTAGGCGTATGTTTTGTTATCTATGGATTTGGATCAGGGTGTCAAACCGCAGCAATTGTGTTTGAAGACTTGAGTGAATATGAGAATTAGTACAGGGAAATAAACATGAAATAGCATTGTTTTGGCCATTTTATCACTTCCATATACTTAATATGAACTATACACCATAAATTTACCTTTACATATACAATAATAAAGACTTACAATAATGGACTCTGCTTTGGTTTGACTCCCTGATTTGGATGACTAACTTTGGATTATCTTGCGTACCGGTACAGCTCTCACCCTTGACGTTCTCTTTCCGGTGTTCTGCTTAGTTGTTCTTTCCATGTAACTTTTGTTCTTCATATGGGGGTCTCTTGTTTTCATATATTGCCTGTGTTGTTCTTCAGCTTGTTATATTTAGTTATCTCGTTGTATTTGTTTGTTTCTCTTTCTCTTTCGTTATCGCGTTATATTTAGTTTTCTCGCTGTTTTATTTGTTGTCACCTAGCCTACCTCTTTTGTTATCGGCATGTTGAAGGGGGAGGTAGTCGCTTTTTCCGGACCCCCTTCTCCCTTATGTTTAGCATATTAGTTTTGAGATTTTAAGACGCTCGTTCCATTAGTTTGGCGATTTTGAAACCTTTCACCCCATTTCTTTGTCAACATCAAGACATTTCGTTCCAGTTAGGTGTCGATTTTGTCCTGGCGAGCGATAGCGAACCTGTAATTTTAGAAGGAATCGGCTTTCGGCCGGGGCATTTTTCTACCGAAAATGTACACATTTATCTTGAAAGGGGGTCTAGGGGGTGTTTTTTAAGCTTGATGAAGGTCTAGCGAGGAAACTCAAAAATAATGTAATAAATAAATACACAGAGCAAAAAACCAGCACTATAAGCCCCTTAACTTGTGTTGTCTAGGTGGCTGTATAATCTGTTGTTGAGGCTTCTATCACCGGTACCTATTATTGGTTGGCGCGGCTATTTATGGGTTTTATCCTTTTGTACCTCTCTCTCTCTCTCTCTCTCTTTCTTTCTTTCTTTCTTTCTTTCTTTCTTTCTTTTGTGGGCATTTCCTTACCCATGTAAGGTTACACTTCATCCTAGTTTCCGGTACGGCTTTTTAGCCGGAGTCTAGTAGTATTAAGGCCGGACCACCTAGTTGGGACCGCAAGCTCTGTGTGATCTGAGTAGCTGTGTAACTCTCTCTCTCTCTTGTGTTCTGGAAGTGGGTTCAGTTGTTCTTCCTATATAACTTTGTTCTTTATTGGGAGTGTCTTTGTTCTTCTATTGCCTATCCTGTTCTGTGTGATCCTGTTGCCGTAATTCTTGTTACCAAAGGACTTTAATCTACGGTACTACAGGTATTTATGACTGTTCCCTAGGCAACTGTATGTTTGTTCTGTGTGATCCTGTTGCCGTAATTCTTGTTACCAAAGGACCTTAATCTACGGTACTACAGGTATTTATGACTGTTCCCTAGGCAACTGTATGTTTGTTCTGTGTGATCCTGTTGCCGTAATTCTTGTTACCAAAGGACCTTAATCTACGGTACTACAGGTATTTATGACTGTTCCCTAGGCAACTGTATGTTTGTTCTGTGTGATCCTGTTGCTGTAATTCTTGTTACCAAAGGACCTTAATCTACGGTACTACAGGTATTTATGACTGTTCCCTAGGCAACTGTATGTTTGTTCTGTGTGATCCTGTTGCCGTAATTCTTGTTACCAAAGGACCTTAATCTACGGTACTACAGGTATTTATGACTGTTCCCTAGGCAACTGTATGTTTGTTCTGTGTGATCCTGTTGCTGTAATTCTTGTTCCCTGCAGGACCTTAATCTACGGTACTACAGGTATTTATGACTGTTCCCTAGGCAAGTGTATGTTTGTTCGTCAGTTGCTTATATACCGTAGCCTACCGTAGTTCTGCATAGGTTTATCCTCGGTTAAACTTTGTTGTTTATGTATGTGCATGCACTGCCATGCACATATTTGGATTCCCTTCTCCTGCAGCTCTCACCCCTGACCTTCTCGGGTGTTCATGTTGTTGTTCTTCCTGTGTCACTGGTCGTTCCTTTTATACATCTTTGTTCTTTATGAGGGTGTCTTGTTGTACCGTACTACTGTGGCCTTTCATCTATTATTGGTACTCACCTTTAAATGTGTTGGTGGTGTAATGGTTTAGATGCTTATGTTCTGGGTGTGGTGTCCCGAGTTCGAATCCCGGGAGGACCATATGCTTTCATTAATTTATTAAAGTCCATTGGGGTTTGTGATGGATGATTAACGTTAAGAACTGGGTGTTCCTTAATTTATGTACAGTTGTTTTCCTGTTGCCTACATGCCTGTTCTTGCTACATACCGTATTATTGTTATTGACACAGATGTATGATATTTCTACCTTCCCTCTCCAGTAGAACTATGTCTCAAATTTACTACATAGCTACGACTAGGCCTATATTGACTAACCTCGAACAATCAAACTGGCTAAAACTTTGTCCGGCTTTCAGAAATATTGCTAGACCATCTCATTGTACCATGGTGCATTCTTTCATATTAGTCTAGCTCTTGTTAGATGATTTTGTTAATGTTAATAAAGGAAATATGAGAGTCAAACTTTTAACTGATATGATGTTTACCTCTTTCATTCTTCCTAATCTCCATAAAATCGTTTAGTTTTAACCAGAATCAAAGTTTTATGCTGTCATCATAATTATACGGTACTGAAGGTGTTAACCGTTGACTAAAAATGAAAACCCATAGGTTAGCCCAGCTCAGTTCAAGTAAGTGAAGATTAATAAGGATTTCGTGACTGTCACAAACTATAGCTGCGTTCAGAAAAATAATATATTTATATATCTGTGCTTTATTCTCCTTATATTTCCGGTACGGTAGTGAAAAGCTCAATAGATGGCGTGAGTGTGTGTGAAGTCCAAGATTACAAGTCGAGATGACAGACAGTTGTGGTTGAGGTTGAACCATATCGAGTTAAGGGGAGACTGGCCGTTTGTGTGGTCTATTAATTCATTTATTCATTTATTTTTTTAGTTTCCTCCCTAGACCTCCATCAAGCTTAGAAAAACACCCCCTAAATTTGTAAATTTTTCGGTAGAAAAATTTCCCGGCCGAAGGCTGATTCCTCTTAAAATTGCAGGCTCGCTATCGCTCGCCAGGAAAAAATGGACACCTAAATCGGCTAAATGGCACGAAAGGACTTAAAATTGACAACGAAATGGGGCGAAAGGTGTTAAAATCGACAAACTAATGGGACGAACGTTTTATAATCTCAAAGCTAGTGGGGCTAAACATGAGGGAGAAGGGGGTCCAGAAAAACGGTCTTCCTCCCCTTAAGCTGAGAGACAGCCAAGGCTTCGTAACTCTGGGAAGTGTGAGTGTGTCGAACCGGTTGTAAAACTTGTTATCTGATTCGTTATCCAGAATAAGACCTCCAGCCTTCCTCGTGTTGAGTCATCGATTCTAAAGGGCTACGGTAGGCCTACTGTATATAAAACCTATCCCTGGAGGAGGAGTATGTGTATATATATATATATATATATATATATATATATATATATATATATATATATATATATATATATATATATATATATATATATATATATAAAGTCGCCTTTATGTAACTTTTGTCTATCTGTGTTATATTCATCATATTGTGTTTTGGTTGTTATCCCTCTGTTATCCAGATAGCATTGTTGTTGGTAGGTGTCATAGTTCATAGTTCATCCCTTGCCTACCTTCCCCTCCTCCCGGGTCCTTATTATTCAGGATTACTGGTATTTATATCTTTTAATTCTAAGAAGTGAATCATTGTTCTGCCCTCTTATCTTCATCCCCCCCATCCCCCCCCCCCCCACCACACACACACACACACACACACACACACACACAGGGAGGCCATGGCCGCAGCCTTGACATTCACGCCGAATCACGATCTATTTCGAGGCATTTTTTCTTAATTTCATTGTGTTAACTAACCTAACTTAACCTAATTTAGTAAAAATTAGTAAACATACATTGAAATGGGATAATGATTAGGCGAAAATATAAGAGGCCTAGCATCTGTGGCCATGCCTCAGCCGCCGGCCGGCGGGGGGGGGGGGGGGCCCCCCCCCCCCCCACACACACACACACTAGTATCGGTATTAATAACTTTGTTGTTATAGTCGGTATAGTCGTGAACACTAATAATTACTTCCGTTCACATTTTAATCAGTATGGAACCCAAACAAGACAATACAATGTTTAATTATATTCCAGATTTTACAGACCTCCCCATAATGAGTTTGTTGGGTGAGTATAATCCAGTAGGTACCGTACGGTAAAGCTTAGTGGTCCACCATTAGGCCTACTGTAGGTTCTCGGTGTTAAGCATTTCGTTTTCTTCGGTGGTGGAGGACTGTTGTTTGATCTTTTATTCTTTACCCATGGGCGTCATCTGCGGGGGGGGGACGGGGGGGACATATCCCCCCCCACTTTTCATTCAGGGGGGGACAACATATCGATTGTCCTCCCCACTTTTTTCACCAAGTTTTATATACTAGAAACTAGATAGAAGTCACTGAAATGTTTAATAAGATAGAATATTATTTTTATTAATCTCACCACCACACCCCCAATGAAATTAATTAAAGTATATATGATCCACCGGGATTCGAACCCGGGTTATCACACACATATTTTTGCCACCTTAACCATTACACCACCAGGACGGTTAAAGGTTTATGCACACGCCTACGACTTATTATCCATTCTCGAATACTGGATATTAATCTAATCATGTTCATATTCCCAACCGCACTATGGTAGCCTACTGTTTAAGTGAGAGGAAAGAATATTCATGGGGCACAGATCATATAGACCGGCCTCTCGAAGAAATATCCCTAAACCTACTAATAATATTATTTTTATTAATCTCACCACCACACCCCCAATGAAATTAATTAAAGTATATATGATCCACCGGGATTCGAACCCGGGTTATCACACACATATTTTTGCCACCTTAACCATTACACCACCAGGACGGTTAAAGGTTTATGCACACGCCTACGCCTATATATTATTATATATACTAAACACATACAAATATAATATGTTATGATGTTATTGATGTAGTAATTTGTTAGGCTCGTTGTCAGCTAAATTTCTTACGTAAATATTGTGTGACGTATCCCACTGTTTAGTGTTTACATGAAGACGGAAGTTCTGTAGTCTGTAGGTCGGCAAAAGCCAACATTAGCGGCCTTTTAAAGCTTTGGCCGCCTTTGAGGCTTTGAGGATGGTATTCTGGTTTCCTGGATGATGATCTAAGGTAATGCCTTCACTATTAGACATTGTTCTTTTACAACAATATTTGAAACTAGCATGACGTGCACGGTAGACTGGAATGGTACGGTCCGACGGTTTAGTTTGGTAACTTTGGTAGCTACACATTATAGTTTATGGTCATTATTGTCAGGACATATTAGTAAATTCGTCCACTACAGGACAAAGGCTTCTTTCTATCTTCACCATTAATATCCTGCATGAGTTAATTTGCTCCATTATATGATGATTAAACCCTTGCACAATTAAAGATCTCTTCTTTCAATCTGGTGTAGGCTACAGTCTTCTCAATCTTACTAGGCAGTCTAGGCTAAGCCTAGACTGCATAGTAATATTGGGTTATATGGTAAACTATCTACTCTGCCTTAAACATTTAACCTTACTGTTGTTTCAATTCTAGATATGAAATTATCGACATAACGTATTGTAGCTAAGCCTATTTGTAGGCTATAATTTTGTTATCTGCTTGATCTTTCTGTATTTCCTTGATCAGTTGATCTATCATCTATGTAGTGTAAATTACATTTTCTGCCTGGTGCTAATATATATATATACAGTATTATATGTACCGTATAACATTAACCTAACCAAAAGACCTAACCCTAGGTTAGTTTATGGTAGGTTAGGTTAGACTAGTAACTAGTTATTTTGGTAAATTTGGTTACATTGGTTAGATCAAAATAGTAAAAAACAAAATGTTAATAATTACTAAATATGTGTTTTTATATAATCAACCCTGGTTAGGTAGGTAATTAAACAGTAGCTCTATACTGTATTTTATATATATTAATTACGGATATAGTTATTATTATTATTATTATTTGATATTTGGCAAAACGGCACATCTACTTTATTATTATATATATATTTTTTTCCTCCTCCCCCCTTTTTACCCTTTATCATAAGGTAAATTTACTAGCCGAAAACTGATTGTTATTAATTCTCTCCTCAGACTCTTCTAAACAATGGACATCAGGAAGTACTTCAGTATTGATAAATAACACATATCTTTTCCCCTTAATATAAATCATATATTCATAATTATGGGGGCTTAAAATGCACCAAATATTGTTAAGTTTTCTCAAATTTTCTCCGGGGGGGGCTTACAGCCCCCCCCCCCCCCGAACCCCCCCAGCTGATCGCTCGCTTCGCCTGTTTTTCCTATATCTATCTCTGAATATCCCCCCCACTTTTAGAGAGCAGATGACGCCCCTGTCTTCACCTCTCTCTTACAACCAGTTTATAGGATTGGCTTGACTTTACTTTGTGTTTGTGTTATTACTATTCACACACACACACACACACACACACACACACACACACACACACACACACACACACACACACACACACACACACACAGGCCCGTAGCCTAGTAGGTAGAGCTCTCGTCTCACACACGAGGGGTCGGGGGTTCAATCCCCGGCCGGGAGGAGACAAATTGGGCTTGTCTCCTTTCATGTGTTTGCCTCAGTTCACCTAGCTGTAAATAGGTACCTGGAATAAGTGGACGACGTTGTGACGTCCGATCTGGGGTTGGCAAAAATGGTACAAGGCGAGATGGGTATCATATGGTTCACCTAAGCTGATGGCTACCTAAGCCTTCGGGCGAGACGGTACCGTCTATAGTGAGAATGGTACCATACAGATCCACCCTAAGCCTTCGTTTCCGATGTCGCCAATTGGCTAAATACAGACTACACACACATCCACATCCATTCCAACAGTACATAAAACACTTAACATGCATTTCACGCAATACATTCCCAGTTAAGGAGGCGCGATAATAATGAGTTTAGCTCGCATTGCGTGGATTCCCCTTGACGAACAAGTAACTGAGTAACACACACTCAAATTAATCTCACACACTCAAATTAATCTCACACACATACACACACACTAGCTCAATCACTACTAATCTCTCTCTCTCTCTCTCTCTCTCTCTCTCTCTCTCTCTCTCTCTCTCTCTCTCTCTCTCTCTCTCTCTCTCTCTCTCTCTCTCTCTCTCTCTCTCTCTCTCTCTCTCTCTCTCTCTCTCGCTCGCTCTCTCTCTCTCTCTCCTCTCTCCTCTCTCTCTCTCTCTCTCTCTCTCTCTCTCTCTCTCTCTCTCTCTCTCTCTCTCTTTACTTCAACTGTTGGACCGTTAGTCGATGAAAAAGGAGAATACACCAAAGACGAAGAACAAATGAGTAATGCCCTCAATACCTTCTTTGCATCAGTTTTTACAACAGAAGACCTCAGTGATATCCCTACACCATCGCCGATTCAGATTGATAATTCAGATTGTCTAAGAAATATCACCGTTACAGAGAGAGAAGTATGAATTGTTTAGATAAACTCAAGGTAAATAAAACGCCTGGACCTGATACAATCTCGCCTAGAGTTCTAAAGGAAGCTAAGGATGAGCTCTCTAAACCACTGACATTACTATTCAATAAATCCTTGCAGTCTGGAACTATGCCCGATCAGTGGAAGCTAGCCAACGTAACACCGATATTCAAAAAAGGCAGCAAATCCCTACCCAGTAACTATCGTCCAATTAGCTTAACCTCAGTTGTATGTAAAATGCTAGAAACGGTCATACGAGACAGACTCGTAAATCATTTAGAGGAAAATAACATACTTAAAGATACTCAACACGGCTTTCGTAAAAAACGTTCCTGTTTAACAAACCTCTTAGACTTCTTCCACGATATCCTCAACCTCTACGATGAGAGTAAAGCTGTAGATATTATATACCTTGATTTTCAAAAGGCCTTTGACAAAGTTCCCCACAAACGTTTACTGCTAAAACTAAAAGCGCATGGAATACAAGACGGTGTGTTGAAATGGATAGAAAATTGGCTCAGCGACAGAAAGCAAAGAGTAGTCATAAACGGTAAGGCATCAAAATGGACCAATGTAAGTAGCGGGGTACCCCAGGGATCGGTACTAGGACCAATTCTCTTCTAATTTACATCAACGACATAGATGAGGGTCTCACCTGTACAATCTCAAAATTTGCTGACGATACAAAAATTGCAAATAGCGTACTCTCAAAAGAACAAGTTGACGATATGCAACACAATCTAGATAAATTGTCATGTTGGGCCCAAATTTGGCAAATGAGTTTCAATGCGGATAAATGTAAAGTACTACATATCGGATACCTAAATGAGAAAGCAAACTATTCGATGAATGGCACTCAGCTTAAGAATGTAAACAGAGAAACCGATCTGGGAGTAACAATATCGGGTAACCTAAAACCGAGTCAACAATGTTCAGAAGTTGTTAAGAAGGCAAACAAAATAATTGGCTTTATAGGCAGGTCATTTGAGCATAAATCCAAAGAAGTTATCCTAACCCTTTACAATTCCTTAGTCCGCCCTCTTCTGGAATACTGCGTTCAATCCTGGTGCCCTTATTCCCAAAAAGATATAAACAAGCTAGAACGAGTTCAACGTAGAGTTACCAAAATGATACCTAGCCTAAAGAACAAACCATACGAAGAGCGTCTTAGAGAATTAAATCTATTTCCTTTAACCCAGCGCAGATTAAGAGGTGACTTAATTCAAGTGTTCAAAATCATCAAAGGCATCGACAATATGAACTGTAGTAAGTACTTCACTATCGACCAAGCTAATTACACGCGGGGAAACGGTTGCAAAATTATTGGTAAATCTTTTAACTCACACGAATCTAAGAATTTCTTCTTCAATCGAGTTGTCAACTTGTGGAATGGGCTTCCCCGAAACGTTATAGACTGCATCACCGTTGATTCATTTAAACTCCGCCTAGACAAATATCTCGCATCAAACCCGCGACTGACTGCGTTTGTAAATGAATAACTTTATATTATGCCCCCCTCAGTTACTAACCCATCTGTCCCCTACTAACTTCCTAATCCTGCCACAGACATTAGTTCCAGGGCAGTAATTCGCTTTCCAATGTTCCCTTACCCACTCTAAACCACTGTTTGGACACTTGATCCTCAGTGTTTTGGAGGACAAGCAACCTAGAAGGGTCACTAGATCTGTTGTTGCTTGATTTCCTTTGTACTCCTTTGTACACTCTCTCTCTCTCTCTCTCTCTCTCTCTCTCTCTCTCTCTCTCTCTCTCTCTCTCTCTCTCTCTCTCTCTCTCTCTCTCTCTCAAATGCATATCAAATAAATCCTGTCTTCATCACTGTCTGTGTTTTGTAATATACGATAACATCACGTTGAATATATTAATCTTGTACCATTGTCTTATAAACTGATGAATGTTGCATATACTTTATAAATGTAGTTATCAGATATTTTGTTCCTAATATGACGAGCTTAAAAGTCCATTGTTTGGTTGATAACGTGTGTCAAAATGTATCGTTTTCCCGCGGTCATTCAGTCAGGCTGTAAATAATATCCATGAAGTTGTTTTTTTATTTACCTGTGTGTGTGTGTGTGTGGGGGGGGGGGGTCCTGTATACGTGTGT
>CM064504.1:17471873-17484373 GCA_032716605.1 Paralithodes platypus
CTACTACATATAGATTTGGTTATCAAGTTACTGTTCCAAGTAGTAATCCATTGACCTTTCAGCCTTAATTCAATTGCCTTTTTGAACCATATTGGATTAGCAATATTTTGTGTGAGTGTGTGTGATGTTGAAATGTTTGTGTGTGTGTGTGTGTGTGTGTGTGATGTTGAAATGTTTGTGTGTGTGTGTGTGTGTGTGTGTGTGTGTGAGAGAGAGAGAAAAAAAGAGAAACAGAGGGAGAGAGATATATATAAAAGAGGGGGGGGGGGGATTCATTGGTTATCTTGACTGGTTCCAATAATCTACCGGTATATTTCTAGTCTCCCTCCTCCTGCCTATAGCCTTTCCCTTTTAGCCGACTATAAATACCCACGTCTATAGTTCAATATGTTATACCAGACACAGAGTGGACGGTGGGTAATAGATTTAAAGGGGGATGTTTCACTTTTTAGTCCAGTTTTTCATGTACCGGGTATTCAATATTTGTCTAGTTTCCTCCCTAGACCTCCATCAAACTTTAAAAAAAAAACATCCATTAGATCCCCTTTGTAGATTAATTTGTAAATTTTTCGGGGCTGGTTCTTCCAAAATTACAGGCTCACTATCGTTCGCTAGGAAAATAATCGACACCTAAATAGCACGAAAGCTCTTAATATTGACAAAGAAATAGGCGAAAGGTCTTAAAATCAACAAACTAATGGGGCCAACATCTTAAAATCTGAAAACTAATGGGGCTATACATGAGGGAGAAGGGGGACAGAAAACCGGCCCATCTCCCCTTAAATTAAATAAGTACAGTTGTCCACATAAGTACTGTTCCTCTCCGTGATCTTATAATTAAGTAACACCCCGTCCTTAACATTAATCATCAATTACAAACCCGAATGCACTTAAATAAACTAATGAAAGCATATGGTCCTCCCGGGATTCGAACTCGGGATACCACACCCAGAACATAAGCATCTTAACCATTACACCACCAACAATAACATGGAAATACAATGCTCACGGTTGAGTTACGAGTGTAGTTTCTTATACAATGGTTAAGGGGAGGTTTTTAGTTTGGTCTCTAGTTATCCTTCAAGCTTAAGATTACACCCCCTTGAGCCACTTTCAAGATAAATTTGTACATTTTTCGGTAGAAAAATGTCCCGGCTGAAAGCCGGTTCCTCTTAAATTACAGGCTCGCTATCGCTCGCCAGGATAAAATCGACACCTAAATGACTCGAAAGGTCTTAAAATTGACAGAAATGGGTCGAAAGTTCTTAAAATCGTCAAAATAATGGGGCGAACGTCTTAAAGTTAGAAAAGCAATGTGGCTAAACATGAGGGAGAAAGGAGTCAAGAAAAAAATCTCAAGTGGAAATCTCCCCTTAACTTCTATGATTAGTCAGCTGATAATTAACATAAACGACATTTGCAATTCATTCATAATTTCATATTTATTTTACCTTCATACATAAGATCAGGGCCAATTGTACAATCGACTTTTAAATAATAATTCACTTTTTGTTTTTATGCTGTACCGGTGTCTTTAACTAATGGACTTGAAATTTCATCTGTTATAAGGCTTAGATCGTATGGTATGAGAGAGAGAGAGAGAGAGAGAGAGAGAGAGAGAGAGAGAGAGAGAGAGAGAGAGAAAAGGGGACATGAGAGAGAGAGAGAGAGGGAGAGAGAGAGAGAGAGAGAGAGAGAGAGAGAGAGAGAGAGAGAGAGAGAGAGAGAGAGAGAGAGAGAGAGAGAGAGAGAGAGAGAGAGAGAGAGAGAGAGAGAGAGAGAGAGAGAGAGAGAGAGAGAGATTCTTCGTATTGTTTAATTTCCTTCTATTTTGTAGGCCTACTATTATAATGTGTCACGAAGCGTATTTTAGTCACATAGATTCTTCACATTTATATCCTCTTTACATAAACTGACAACATCTACTAAACATTATTATGATTTTTAATAAGGATATGAACTTAGAAACAGGATGCTGATAACGACTTTTGTGTTTACTTTACAATAAAGCTGACAATCATATGCATACACAACCTCTGATTCACTTCCATCTATAGGTTTAAGGGGTAGGTCATCGCTTTTTATGGACCCCCTTCTCCCTCATGTTTAGCGTAGGGTACCGGTATTAGTTTTGAGATTTTGAGACGTTCGTCCCATTAGTTTGGCAATTTTGAGACCTTTCGCCCCATTTTTTTCAATATCAAGACATTCCGTGCCATTTAGATGTCGATTTTTTCCTGGCGAGCGATAGCGAGTCTGTAATTTCAGAAGGAAACGGCCTTCGGCCGGGACATTTTTACTATCGAAAAATGTACAAATTTATCTTGAGAGGGGATCTAGGAGTTTTTTTGTTTTTAAGTTTGATGAAGGTCTAGCGAGGAAGCTCAAACATAAATAAATAAATGAATACATAGGCCAAACAAATTACAAAACAAGCACTACCGTACCCCCTCACATGAATCACTCAACATCCGGATAAACGAACCACGATACAGGAAAAATGTGCCTCCAGGCTATCTAGCTTCTCTATGACTAAGCTACACTACAGGAAACGAACTATGAAATAACAGAATGTATATATTTATACTAAAGGCAACGTGAATAGAAGTTATTGAAAGTACGGTAGTTATTTTAGTCTTACATGCAATATTTCTAGTTCATATAGATTTATGAATAATTAACTGTGAAAAAGGCTCAAATTAAGGGACACTCCGTTCTTAACCTTAATCCTCCATTACAAACCCCAATGCACTAGAATAAACTAATGAAAGCATATGATCCTCCCGGGATTTGAACTCGGGACTCGGGACTTGTGTACCGTGTCTGGGGTCTGGATTTTTGTCAAAATTCCTGAGATTCGTACTCCTATGTATTATTATACAGTATAGGCTATAATAATATACGGTATATAAATAAATACTATTTTGTCTTATGCATTCTGTTTGACCAAATAAATATGTACCGGTATATTAATAAGTGTACCGGTATATTAATAAGTGTACCGGTATATTAATAAAACTGCTGTGAAGTTACGCATTTTTTATACATGTATGCACGGCCTAAGTATCCAAAATTGCTGATTTAATCCCTATTTTAATTTGTGTAAATCGCTGTTTTAAATCACTTTTAATACACATTATTTCTGGTTAAGATAACTTTAAAAAATGTTTTACATATTCTAAGCATGAGCAAACGCTGATGTGTTGTGAAATAAGTTGTTATGGCTTAGGTCTGTTATGACCCTTATACCACTATAAACCTTTTGATGGTTATGACGTGTTGTTATGGCTTAGGTCTGTTATGACCCTTATACCACTATAAACCTTTTGATGGTTATGACGTGTTGTTATGGCTTAGGTCTGTTATGACCCTTATACCACTATAAACCTTTTGAGGGTTATGACGTGTTGTTATGGCTTAGGTCTGTTATGACCCTTATACCACTATAAACCTTTTGATGGTTATGACGTGTTGTTATGGCTTAGGTCTGTTATGACCCTTATACCACTATAAACCTTTTGATGGTTATGACGTGTTGTTATGGCTTAGGTCTGTTATGACCCTTATACCACTATAAACCTTTTGAGGGTTATGACGTGTTGTTATGGCTTAGGTCTGTTATGACCCTTATACCACTATAAACCTTTTGAGGGTTATGACGTGTTGTTATGGCTTAGGTCTGTTATGACCCTTATACCACTATAAACCTTTTGATGGGTATGACGTGTTGTTATGGCTTAGGTCTGTTATGACCCTTATACCACTATAAACCTTTTGAGGGTTATGACGTGTTGTTATGGCTTAGGTCTGTTATGACCCTTATACCACTATAAACCTTTTGAGGGTTATGACGTGTTGTTATGGCTTAGGTCTGTTATGACCCTTATACCACTATAAACCTTTTGAGGGTTATGACGTGTTGTTATGGCTTAGGTCTGTTATGACCCTTATACCACTATAAACCTTTTGAGGGTTATGACGTGTTGTTATGGCTTAGGTCTGTTATGACCCTTATACCACTATAAACCTTTTGAGGGTTATGACGTGTTGTTACCGGTACCGTATGTTCTGGCTAGTATTACATTGTTGTATTCAGTTATGACGTGTTGTTACCGGTACCGTATGTTCTGGCTAGTATTACATTGTTGTATTCAGTTATGACGTGTTGTTACCGGTACCGTATGTTCTGGCTAGTATTACATTGTTGTATTCAGTTATGACGTGTTGTTACCGGTACAGTACCGGTACCGTATGTTCTGGCTAGTATTACATTGTTGTATTCAGTTATGACGTGTTGTTACCGGTACCGTATGTTCTGGCTAGTATTACATTGTTGTATTCAGTTATGACGTGTTGTTACCGGTACCGTATGTTCTGGCTAGTATTACATTGTTGTATTCAGTTATGACGTGTTGTTACCGGTACAGTACCGGTACCGTATGTTCTGGCTAGTATTACATTGTTGTATTCAGTTATGACGTGTTGTTACCGGTACCGTATGTTCTGGCTAGTATTACATTGTTGTATTCAGTTATGACGTGTTGTTACCGGTACAGTACCGGTACCGTATGTTCTGGCTAGTATTACATTGTTGTATTCAGTTTAGGAAAAGCTTGTGGGAGCTAGAGAGTTGATGGAGACAATTTTTAACCCTTTGATTCCTAGAGATTCTTCGCAGATTGCATAACATCGTCTAATGATAAAGATGTGTCCTTAACCCCTTCTGTACCGGAGATGTCTTTTTCAATTTACTTTGGGTACTTTAGACGATTTTATTCAGTTAAAAATGGGCCTCCAGCAATTTAAAAACTTGGAACTATCTCACTTAACCCTTTCTACTACCACAGGTCCTTCTTTAAACTGCATAACATCGTCTAAATAGAGTTAGCAAAACATGAAAAGACGTTGCCGGTACAGAAGGGGTTAAATACTGAAAGAATAAAGTTAAGGCTTATAAGAGTAATGCTAAGTAATGCTTCAAGAGAGCCCTAGATGTCGAACTGCAAAAAGTGCCAGACGAGCCCATCCTCGCAAGGGAGCGAGCTGTCGCTTCAAACAATCTACTGCACCAAATCACCACCCATAACGAGGGGCGTTGCGCTCCTTGGTGCCGCTAGAAGAGCGGCGAACACATCCAAAGGTATCCAAAGGTAAGATAAGTAGTAGCCTAATAGTACTATAATTAGTGAGGCCTGAGTGTCTGTGCCAACAATGATCAGAAACAGCCTCTTGAAGATCAAACAATCCGGTGTTACTTTTGGTCCTTTCTATTGCTTTGCGTAGCCTACCTGGTACAGTACTCGATTTGTTTAACCTAGTGAGAAGTTTACTCCATTAGCAGTTGATTCCGTGGTAATTGATTATAAATAATAACAAACTTCTCTGTCTGCGTCTCTTTAATGCCAGGTTTTCATAATTAACTATATATTTGGCTATACAAATGTATTACCTACTCAATGTGAGAACTATTAAAAAAAACAAAATTATATTCATTATATATACAGTACCGGTATATACTACGGTATATATATATATACTGTATAATATAATATATATATATATATATATATATATATATATATATATATATATATATATATATATATATATATATATATATATATACGGTATATATATATATATATATATTTTTTTTTTTTTTTTTGTATGTGTAAACTGGTGGCGACAGTATTTCAGTGGTGACATTTATTATTGTCTACAGTAAAGGATATGAGCCAGGCGAGGGTGTAGGGCTGAGTAAAACAACAAAGACAGTACACCACAACAACAACAAGGGATGTGGGGGTATGGGGGTTCTCAGAAATGTGTCGCCTATTGGCGACAAGAAGGCAGCTCAGTTTTCTTTGGAATTGGATTTGTTTTTCTTGTGTTTATTATATTCGTCATTCCTGTGATATAAGAAAGTAGCAAGATATTACCCCCATTATTTTCCGATGTGTTATATATAATTATGTAAGCAAATATACGTACAATCCTTAACACATGCCCTCTCCTCTCCTCTCCCTCTCCCTCTCCCTCTCCCTCTCTCTCTCTCTCTCTCTCTCTCTCTCTAACTTAATTCATATAATGTTTAAAATATCGTCTGTCCTCGCGATATAATGTGCGAGAACATTGTGGCAGACCCAGAGATATGGGACTACATTCCCTGGGCAGACAGACCATTAAACATAAGCCTATCGTAAAGCTAAGTGATGATTAGTGGAAGATGTCTGACCAGACAGACCAGTTTATGAGGTTTAGACATTGTTTTTTAGACAGTTGTTTTTGGGTTTGGTTCTATAGCACAAAATCTGATTCCAAATATTTTGATGTATTTATGTTAATAATATTAATACTAATAATAATAGTAATTATTATTATTATTATTAGTAGTAGTAGTAGTAGTTTGTAGTAGTAGTTCTATATTATAGATATGAACAATCCAGCAATACAAATATTCTAAATGATTAAACTAACAAGGATATGAAAATGTTTGGTAATCTTTACCGTATTTATACTGTATATGTAGATATATACCGGTATATATAATTTGGATAACTTTAAAAATCCAGGTTTCATATTAGTTTTTTTGTAATTTTTGAAACAAAGAATATAATAATAAACAATGCTATAAATGATGTTTTGAAACAAAGAATATAATAATAAACAATGCTATAAATGATGTTTTGAAACAAAGAATATAATAATAAACAATGCTATAAATGATGTTTTGAAACAAAGAATATAATAATAAACAATGCTATAAATGATGTTTTGAAACAAAGAATATAATAATAAACAATGCTATAAGTTATGTTTTCTTTTGTTTACAGCGTTCGGTTGGCCTTGAAAATACCTGTTTTACTGTCATGTTTATAATACAAAAACGCCAAATATTATAGGTATAAAAAGGCTACATAGTACGGTACCGTACAGTATTGCGAAGTATCCATAATAATGTACCCATTTAAAGGTACCGGTGTATTCGATATTAATAAAGTTATCAAATAAATGGCTAGAGAGGTATATCACCATCAATATACACAATGATTTTCTATAGCCTTTTATATCCTTCTTGTTGACAGTGTAAGTAATGTTTGTTTTTGTTTTGTTTACAGAGTTTGGTTGGCACTCCTCGCCTCGTTCACTTCCTTCCACCAGAGGTAAGTCCAGATTAGTTCAACAATATTACATCCGTAAGTACTTAATAAGGGGGTAGTGGTTATTTTTTGGTCAATATATATATATATATATATATTAGTAACCTCTCACAATCTTCCACACGACGATCCCTTACTCTTTAACAAATTTGGGAAATATTCGAAAAAGAGAGAAAACAAGTGAATAGGCCTACACTATTATTCTGCGTAATTATACAAATCAATGTATATAATGGTTGTGAAGATATTATTAGTTAAAACAATATATCCATAGGACGGTGGTCCACGCAGCCTACTACTGCTTGGTATACAAAGGCACCGTTACCAATTTCTGCCAAGTTAGTCTGCCAACTTCAAAGCTCCTGTGGTTAAGATGATGAACGAATCCCATGACTGACTCACAGACTAGATCCATATATTTGTATTTTCCATGTTCTTTTACTTTATAATATCCATGTTAATTATGTATTTAATGCATACTATCTTACCGTACGTCTCTGAGCTCGGATATCCTTCTTGATCAACACTTAATTATTAAAATTACTTGTAAATGCATATTGTAAAGAATATATAGAATATATCATATCTATACCAGGGCACTTTATTCCCCCCCCCCCCCCCCTCCCCAAGTCACTCACACAGGTCAATTAAGGGGACCTACTGTACTTCGTTTTGGTCTCTCGCTCTGGGTTTTATTCATTCGGCCCAATTCACGCTACTGTTTTAAGACGTTTATTCCCATCCAGGTGTTATTTTTTTTCCTGGCGAGCGGGAGCGAGCCAGCATATATTTAATAATGTTTTTGTCAGCAGGCTAAATTTTTAATTTTTTCGATAGAACAATTTCTCCGGCGAAGCTGGATTTCTCCATATAATGCTGGCTTGCTATCGCTCGCCAGGAATAAATCGATACCTGGATGGGGATAAACGTCTTAAAACAGTAGGTTGAATGGGGCCGAATGGATACAAGCCAGATGAAGAGAGAAAAGGAGATAAAAAAGCAGGTGACCCCCCTTAACTCACTCCTGTTACAATTTAGTATACGGTACATGGATGAGGATCGTACATAAAACAGGTCATTGGAAGCAAATTAAGCACAACAGTAATGACAAATGATCGGTTAAAGGCTACGACAAACGCTATAAAAAGTGGCCTTGTGACACCACTTTTAATTAAGGGGGAATGGGCGTATATATTAAGGGGGAATGGGCGTATATATTAAGGGGGAATGGGCGTATATATTAAGGGGGAATGGGCGTATATATTAAGGGGGAATGGGCGTATATATTAAGGGGGAATGGGCGTATATATTAAGGGGGAATGGGCGTATATATTAAGGGGGAATGGGCGTATATATTAAGGGGGAATGGGCGTATATATTAAGGGGGAATGGGCGTATATATTAAGGGGGAATGGGCGTATATATTTCCTCATTGATGTATCTTTATATTATTTTGTTAGTTTCCTCCCTAGACCTCCATCAAGCTTTAATAAAACCTACCCAAGAACTTCCTTCAAGATAAATGTGTAAATTTTTCGATAGAAAAATGTCCCGGCCGAAGGCAGGTTTCTCTTAAATTATAGACTCGCTATTGCTCGCTAGGAAAAAATCGACACCTAAATGACACGAAAAGTATTAACATTTACACAGAAAGGGAGCGAAAAGTCTTAAAATCGCCAAACTATTGGGCCGAACGTCTTAAAATCTGAAAAGTAATGGGGCTAAACATGAGGGAGAAGGTGGCCAGAAAAAATCATCCCATCCCCCTTAAGGCTATAAAGGAGCTGATCATGGTTAACGGAAACCCAAACCCCGGTACAAATAACACTGTTGGTGTGACATTACATTAAGTGAAGGTGTCCGGGAAGGTTAGCTAATGAAATACACAGTTATAGTAATGGGATAGGGGGTAGTTTTTGACCTCTTTATATATTCATTTATTCATGTTTAGTTTCATCGCTAGACCTCCATCAAGCGTAAACAAACACTCCCAACACCCACTTCAAGATCATTTTTAAAAATGTTCAATAGAAAAATTTCCCGGCCGGAGGCTGCCGGCCGGTTACTGTGATATTACAAAATCGCTATCGGTCGCCAGGAATAAAATCGACATCTAAATTGCACGAAAGGTCTTAATATTGACAAAGAATTTAAGAAATAAGGTAAAAGGTCTTAAAATCGCCAAACTAATGGGCCGAAAGTTTGAGAATGTGAAAACTGATGGGGCTAAGGATGAGGGAGAAGGGAAGGCCATTAAAAAGACCCCCCCCCCCCTATATATTTGGTGAAGGTGTGGAGGAAGGTCAGGTACTGAAATACACAGTTATATTAAGGAGGAGGTAGTCACTTTTTATGGACCCCCTTCTCCCTCGCGTTTAGCATAGTAGTTTTGAGATTTTAAGACGTTCAGACCATTTGCCGATTTTTAAACCTTTCGCATCATTTCTTTGTCAATATTAAAATCTTTCGTGTCGATTTTTTTCCTGGCAAGCGATAGCGAGCCTGTCATTTTAAAAGGAACCGGCCTTCGGCCGGTAAATTTTTCTATCGAAAAATGTACACATTCATCTTGAAAGGGGGTCTAGGGGGTGTTTGTTTAAGCTAGATGGAGGTCTAGCGAGGAAACTCAAAAATAGATTAATAAATAAATACATAGACCAAACAAATAAGCACTACCCCCCTAAGTCAGCAGCATTGGTAGCAGCTTCTTTACCGTTATATTTGTTTGGCCCTTTTAGTTACTTACCGGTACTTGTGTTTGTTTGGCCCTTTTAGTTACTTACCGGTACTTGTGTTTGTTTGGCCCTTTTAGTTACTTACCGGTACTTGTGTTTGTTTGGCCCTTTTAGTTACTTACCGGTACTTGTGTTTGTTTGGCCCTTTTAGTTGCTTACCGGTACTTGTGTTTGTTTGGCCCTTTTAGTTGCTTACCGGTACTTGTGTTTGTTTGGGCTTGTTAGTTACTTACCGGTACTTGTTTACGTTTGTTTCTTGTTACTTACCGGTACTTGTTTACGTTTGTTTCTTGTTACTTACCGGTACTTGTTTACGTTTGTTTGGCCTTTTTAGTTACTTACCGGTACTTGTGTTTGTTTGGCCCTTTTAGTTACTTACCGGTACTTGTGTTTGTTTGGCCCTTTTAGTTGCTTACCGGTACTTGTGTTTGTTTGGCCCTTTTAGTTACTTACCGGTACTTGTGTTTGTTTGGCCCTTTTAGTTACTTACCGGTACTTGTGTTTGTTTGGCCCTTTTAGTTACTTACCGGTACTTTTGTTTGTTTGGCCCTTTTAGTTGCTTACCGGTACTTGTGTTTGTTTGGCCCTTTTAGTTACTTACCAGTACTTGTGTTTGTTTGGCCCTTTTAGTTACTTACCGGTACTTGTGTTTGTTTGGCCCTTTTAGTTACTTACCGGTACTTGTGTTTGTTTGGCCCTTTTAGTTACTTACCGGTACTTTTGTTTGTTTGGCCCTTTTAGTTGCTTACCGGTACTTGTGTTTGTTTGGGCTTGTTAGTTACTTACCGGTACTTGTGTTTGTTTGGCCCTTTTAGTTACTTACCGGTACTTGTGTTTGTTTGGCCCTTTTAGTTACTTACCGGTACTTGTGTTTGTTTGGCCCTTTTAGTTACTTACCGGTACTTGTGTTTGTTTGGACTTGTTAGTTACTTACCGGTACTTGTGTTTGTTTGGCCCTTTTAGTTACTTACCGGTACTTGTGTTTATTTGGCCCTTTTAGTTACTTACCGGTACTTGTGTTTGTTTGGGCTTGTTAGTTACTTACCGGTACTTGTGTTTGTTTGGCCCTTTTAGTTACTTACCGGTACTTGTGTTTGTTTGGGCTTGTTAGTTACTTACCGGTACTTGTGTTTGTTTGGCCCTTTTAGTTACTTACCGGTACTTGTGTTTGTTTGGCCCTTTTAGTTACTTACCGGTACTTGTGTTTGTTTGGCCCTTTTAGTTACTTACCGGTACTTGTGTTTGTTTGGCCCTTTTAGTTATTTACCGGTACTTGTGTTTATTTGGCCCTTTTAGTTCTTACCGGTACTTGTGTTTGTTTGGGCTTGTTAGTTACTTACCGGTACTTGTGTTTGTTTAGCCCTTTTAGTTACTTACCGGTACTTGTGTTTGTTTGGGCTTGTTAGTTTCTTACCGGTACTTGTGTTTGTTTGGCCCTTTTAGTTACTTACCGGTACTTGTGTTTGTTTGGCCCTTTTAGTTACTTACCGGTACTTGTGTTTGTTTGGCCCTTTTAGTTACTTACCGGTACTTGTGTTTGTTTGGCCCTTTTAGTTACTTACTGGCACTTGTGTTTGTTTGGCCCTTTTAGTTACTTACCGGTACTTGTGTTTGTTTGGGCTTGTTAGTTACTTACCGGTACTTGTGTTTGTTTTGCCCTTTTAGTTACTTACCGGTACTTGTGTTTGTTTGGCCCTTTTAGTTACTTACCGGTACTTGTGTTTGTTTGGGCTTGTTAGTTACTTACTGGTACTTGTGTTTGTTTGGCCCTTTTAGTTACTTACCGGTACTTGTGTTTGTTTGGCCCTTTTAGTTACTTACCGGTACTTGTGTTTGTTTGGGCTTGTTAGTTACTTACCGGTACTTGTGTTTGTTTGGCCCTTTTAGTTACTTACCGGTACTTGTGTTTGTTTGGCCCTTTTAGTTACTTACCGGTACCGGTACTTGTGTTTGTTTGGGCTTGTTAGTTACTTACCGGTACTTGTGTTTGTTTTGCCCTTTTAGTTACTTACCGGTACTTGTGTTTGTTTGGCCCTTTTAGTTACTTACCGGTACTTGTGTTTGTTTGGCCCTTTTAGTTACTTACCGGTACTTGTGTTTGTTTGGCCCTTTTAGTTACTTACCGGTACTTGTGTTTGTTTGGGCTTGTTAGTTACTTACCGGTACTTGTGTTTGTTTGGCCCTTTTAGTTACTTACCGGTACTTGTGTTTGTTTGGCCCTTTTAGTTACTTACCGGTACTTGTGTTTGTTTGGGCTTGTTAGTTACTTACCGGTACTTGTGTTTGTTTTGCCCTTTTAGTTACTTACCGGTACTTGTGTTTGTTTGGCCCTTTTAGTTACTTACCGGTACTTGTGTTTGTTTGGCCCTTTTAGTTACTTACCGGTACTTGTGTTTGTTTGGCCCTTTTAGTTACTTACCGGTACTTGTGTTTGTTTGGGCTTGTTAGTTACTTACCGGTACTTGTGTTTATTTGGCCCTTTTAGTTACTTACCGGTACTTGTGTTTGTTTGGCCCTTTTAGTTACTTACCGGTACTTGTGTTTGTTTGGACTTGTTAGTTACTTACCGGTACTTGTGTTTGTTTGGGCTTGTTAGTTACTTACC
>CM064504.1:17489373-17496496 GCA_032716605.1 Paralithodes platypus
ACTTTTTTTTTCTTTTCTTCCTTCTTCTTTGTTACTTTTATTTCCTTTCTTTCCTTCCTTCCTGTTTATACCTTCTCGTATCCTTCCTCCTTGCTTTGTTACTTACCTTCTCTTTCTTTCCTTCTTTCTTCTGTATTACTTCTCTTTCCTTTCTGTCTTCCTTCTTCTTTATTGCTTCTCTTGTCCTTCCTCTTTAATATTTTTCTTTTCCTTCATTTTTTTCCTTGATTGCTTATGTTTTCTCCCTTTCCTTCCTTCCTGATTTACTTGCTGCTAATTTTCCTGTCCTTCCTTCCTTCCTGTATAAAATTATCTCTCAGCTATCTACTTTTTTCCCCGCCTTTCGCAGCTTCCTTCCTTCCTTTATATTGACCTGTTGTTGCTTCCTTTCTTTCCTTTTATCATTGCCAGTTCTTCTCCTTCCTACTCTTGCTTTTTGTGGGTATTCCTTCGTCTCTTCTCATTATTGTATTATCTTGCTTTTTGTGGGTATTCCTTCGTCTCTTCTCACTATTGTATTATCTTGCTTTTTGTGGGTATTCCTTCGTCTCTTCTCAGTATTGTATTATCTTGCTTTTTGTGGGTATTCCTTCGTCTCTTCTCACTATTGTATTATCTTGCTTTTTGTGGGTATTCCTTCGTCTCTTCTCATTATTGTATTATCTTGCTTTTTGTGGGTATTCCTTCGTCTCTTCTCACTATTGTATTATCTTGCTTTTTGTGGGTATTCCTTCGTCTCTTCTCATTATTGTATTATCTTGCTTTTTGTGGGTATTCCTTCGTCTCTTCTCACTATTGTATTATCTTGATTTTTGTGGGTATTCCTTCGTCTCTTCTCACTATTGTATTATCTTGCTTTTTGTGGGTATTCCTTCGTCTCTTCTCACTATTGTATTATCTTCCTTCTTTCCTTCCTTCCTTCCTTCCTTCATGTTTTGTTAATTTTATATTCGCCCATTCTCTCTTCCCTTTAAGAAGTTTGTTACTTCTCTTGTGTCTCGCTTCCTTATTTGTTGTCTACCTGTTCCTTCCTGCTTTGGTAACTTGTCCTTTCGCCCCTCCCTCCTGCCATCTTTCCTTCCTTCCTTCGTGTCATAATTAGGTTTCCCATTTAACCGTTTGTATTTTCTTTCCATATATATATATATATATACGGTATACTGTATATCATCACCACTAAGGAACGTGCAAGACATAGGTAGTAGTCTATATAGTACATCACAAGATCACCATTGAATGACTGCATACTAACAAGGCCGAAAGTACTGTAGAGGACGCCGGGAACGTGTTTACCACTTTACCTATATGGATGGATGTATATATGGCAACACATGACCCCACCCCCATGGATGAATACTGCATAACACCAACAGCCTATAAGGTCAACAATACAGGGGGGTTCTCTATATGGGGTGGGCCGAGGAGGTGGAGGTTATGTGGAGAGAAAGGATAACGACTTTTATGATTATCTTTCTCTCTCTTGTTCTCGCTCTCGCTCTCTCGCTCTCTCTCTCTCTCGCTCTCACTCTCACTCTCACTCTCACTCTCACTCACTCTCTCTCTCTCTCTCTCTCTCTCTCTCTCTCTCTCTCTCTCTCTCACACACACACACACATAGGCTATAATCCTTCAATGAACTCCTCCCAGTCAGCATCACCTTTATTGTCTCTTCCATTTGGTGAACATTGTGTAGGTTCCTGGCCAGGTAAGGCTATCCGGGAACACCTTGACCCACAACTCCACCACCACCACCAACACCGGAAGGAACCATCAAATATTTACTACCTTCTGTATCTCATAAGCTTCATTTACAAGACAACAAATATCTCAGGAGTGTTTGCAGATACTTTCGGCATTAACCATTTTGACGATTTTCTTTAGCTTATTATCTACCTCAAATGGGTAAATCGGCATTAACCATTTTGACGATTTTCTTTAGCGTATTATCTACCTGTAGTACTCAAATGGGTAAATACTATCTCAATTAACCATTGGAATAACATAGGTCCTTCTTAAAGTTGCACAATATCGTCTATTATAAGGTTGAATAAAAGATAAAATGGTATCATCGTACTGAAGGGGTTAATTTTCTCAATGTGTTTAACTATTCTAGGCTGATCACACTATAGTTATGGGTCGTTTACTACAGAAAGGTTTGAGGCCTGAATTGGGGCCGACAGGAGGTCTAATTCCAGATGTGTTGCAACCAGCTCGTTCGTGTTGTTACCTTCCTAGACCTACGACGCCTGGTTAATTGATTACTTGCGAGTTTCATTCTATAAGGAAGTTGGAGCTGTAGACATCGATATTTAGCAGAATAACCAGCTATAATACGGTTTTAGTACATTTATAAATACATAAAACCCAATTCAACATACTATTTATCCATCAGAAACTTACATTATTACTGTATTTGTGATTAATATCGATGTTTACTGGCCGAACTTCCTTATGGCCTGAAACTAGCAAGTGGTAAATTGTCTCCTCGGGGCCCATTGTAACTCAGACTGCTCCAAGCTCCATCGCCACTGTCTACCTGTGTCATCTCACAATCTCTGATATCTCTCTCTCAAACACCACCTATTGAGCGGTTTACTCACTAGGCACTGCTTCCATACCGGAATACCGGTATTCATAAAATGCCAAATTATTGAAAACAGCGTGGACATCATTATGATTCATCCCTCGCGGATCAAAGTGTCTGGTAATAGATAGAGAGATTATATATATAAATCTCATTAAGGACTAAACCACCATCAATATACCCAATCATTTGTTATACCGGGTACCCTTGATTTAATGACTAAACCACCATCAATATACGCAATCATTTGTTATACCGGGTACCCTTGATTTAATGACTAAACCACCATCAATATACGCAATCATTTGTTATAGGGTACCCTTGATTTAATGACTAAACCACCATCAATATACGCAATCATTTGTTATAGGGTACCCTTGATTTAATGACTAAACCACCATCAATATACGCAATCATTTGTTATAGGGTACCGGTACCCTTGATTTAATGACTAAACCACCATCAATATACCCAATCATTTGTTATACCGGGTACCCTTGATTTAATGACTAAACCACCATCAATATACCAATCATTTGTTATACCGGGTACCCTTGATTTTTACGGTGTACAGTCACGTTCAATAGTCGTGTTAATATATCTGTAATTAGCCTAGCCCTCCCAAAACTTGTATATTCAAGGTTTGTTCTGTTTGCGTCAAGAATATTTGTTATAATAACCCCTTCAGGACGATGACGCCGTTTATAATAACCCCTTCAGGACGATGACGCCGTTTATAATAACCCCTTCAGGACGATGACGCCGTTTATAATAACCCCTTCAGGACGATGACGCCGTTTATAATAACCCCTTCAGGGCGATGACGCCGTTTATAATAACCCCTTCAGGACGATGACGCCGTTTATAATAACCCCTTCAGGACGATGACGCCGTTTATAATAACCCCTTCAGGACGATGACGCCGTTTATAATAACCCCTTCAGGACTATGACGCCGTTTATAATAACCCCTTCAGGACGATGCCGCCGTTTATAATAACCCCTTCAGGACGATGACGCCGTTTATAATAACCCCTTCAGGACGATGACGCCGTTTATAATAACCCCTTCAGGACGATGACGCCGTTTATAATAACCCCTTCAGGACGATGACGCCGTTTATAATAACCCCTTCAGGACGATGACGCCGTTTATAATAACCCCTTTAGGACGATGACGCCGTTTATAATAACCCCTTCAGGACGATGACGCCGTTTATAATAACCCCTTCAGGACGATGACGCCGTTTATAATAAACCCCTTCAGGACGATGACGCCGTTTATAATAACCCCTTCAGGACGATGACGCCGTTTATAATAACCCCTTCAGGACCGATGACGCCGTTTATAATAACCCCTTCAGGACGATGACGCCGTTTATAATAACCCCTTCAGGACGATGACGCCGTTTATAATAACCCCTTCAGGACGATGACGCCGTTTATAATAACCCCTTCAGGACGATGACGCCGTTTATAATAACCCCTTCAGGACGATGACGCCGTTTATAATAACCCTTTCAGGACGATGACGCCGTTTATAATAACCCCTTCAGGACGATGACGCCGTGTATAATAACCACTTCAGGACGATGAGGCCGTTTATAATAACCCCTTCAGGACGATGACGCCGTTTACAATAAGCGGTTCAGGACGATGACGGCCGTTTATAATAACCCCTTCAGGACGATGACGCCGTTTATAAATAACCCCTTCAGGACGATGACGCCGTTTATATAACCCCTTCAGGACGATTGACGCCGTTTATAATAAACCCCTTTCAGGACGATGACGCCGTTTAATAACCCCTTCAGGACGATGACGCCGTTTATAATAACCCCTTCAGGACGCATGACGCCGTTTATAATAAACCCCTTCAGGACGATGACGCCGTTTATAATAACCCCTTCAGGACGATGACGCCGTTTATAATAACCCCTTCAGGACGATGACGCCGTTTATAATAACCCCTTCAGGACGATGACGCCGTTTATAATAACCCCTTCAGGACGATGACGCCGTTTATAATAACCCCTTCAGCACGATGACGCCTTCTTTATATTAACCCCTTCAGCACGATGACGCCTTCTTTATATTAACCCCTTCAGCACGATGACGCCTTCTTTATATTAACCCCTTCAGCACGATGACGCCGTTTATAATAACCCCTTCAGGACGATGACGCCTTTTCTATCTGTTATTCTGGCTGAAATTAAACGATTTTATGTGGTTTAAGTAGGACCTAAAATATCCAGAGGGCTTATTTAGATCGCATTTATCCCTTTCAGTCTTAAGGGGAGATTTCCACTTGAGGGATTTTTTTCTGGATTCCTTTCTCCCTCATGTTTAGCCCCATTGATTTTGAGATATTAAGACGTTTGCCCCATTAGTTTGACGATTTTAAGAACTTTCGCCCCATTTATGTCACTTTTAAGATCTTTCGTGCCATTTAGGTGTCGATTTTTTCCTGGCGAGCGATAGCGAGCCTGTAATTTAAGAGGAACCGGCCTGCGGCCGGGAAATTTTGCTACCAAAAAATGTACACATTTATCTTGAAAGGGGGTCAAGGGGGTATAATTTCAAGTTTGATGGAAGTCTAGGAAACGCACTAAAAACCTCCCCTTAAAGGTAATTACAACCGTCCAATGATAAGAAGAATGAAATGAAACTTATGCCATCGTACTGAAAGGGTTAAATAAACGGAGGAAATTGACTATGAACAAGCTGGAACATGACTTTTGTCCCTGGGTGTACCAACATGTCAATATTAACCCCTGATCAGCACCACCATCAAGGAAGTGTTGATCTTATGTTGGTTAACATTATATATACTTTATCCTTTAGCTTATATTTTACCTCTAGGATCCAAAGGGGTTAATAATTATGGCCTCAATAAACCCTCGGGATAACATAGGTCCTTCTTAAACTACATAAAATAGAATTATATACAGAATTAAAGGTAAAATATCAGTCCTCGTGGTGAAAGGGTTAAGGGGCTAGTGGTTGTGTGTGTGTGTGTGTGTGTGTGTGTGTGTTTTTTGTTTTTGTTTTTGTTTTTTTTAAAGTTACCTTGCTAGACCTCCCTCAAACTTAGAACAAAAAACACCCCCTCAAGATAATGTACTTTTATCTGTAGAAACATGTCCCGGACGAAGACCGGTTCCTCTTGTAATTACAGGCTCGCTATCGCTCGCCAGGAAAATGTTTATACCTAAATGGCACGATACTGTAGGTCTTAAAATTGACAAAGAAATGGAGCTAAAGGTGTTCAAATCTCCGAACGTCTTAAAATATCCAAACTAACGAGGCTAAACACGAGGGAGAAAGGGGGGGTCCAGAAAAAGGGCCCGATCTCCCCTTAACTCGGGCGAAGAAGTTAAGGGGAAGTTTTTAGTTTGTTTTCTACTCCTCCAGCAATCTTAAAATTTCACCCCCTTGACCCTCTTTCAAGATCAATTTGTACATTTTTCGGTAGAAAAATGTCCCGGCTGAAAGCCTGTTCCTCTTATATTACAGCTCGCTATCGCTCGCCAGGATAAAATCGACACCTAAATGGCACGAAAGGTCTTAAAATTGACAGAAATGGGACGAAAGTTCTTAAAATCGTCAAAATAATGAGGGCAAAACGTCCCTCGAAAATTAGAACAAAACCACTGGGGCTTAAACATGAGGGAGAACCCGGAGTCAAAGAAAAAAAATCCCTCGAGTGGATATCTGCCATCTATAATCCGAATCGGATCTGAATCAAGCACCACCATGGTGATGCGAGAGGAAGCACTGTTATTATGGACAAAGGTTTGGTTTACATGAGGTGCCTGGTATGGAGGTGAAGAAGCTATGATGAGGGAACAGTTGTCAATATAGTGGTCCTTGTAGGGGGGTTTATGGTGTAACAAGGGGGGGGGGGGGTTTGTTTAGTCAGTAAGGGGAGATGGTCCTTTTTTGGTTTATTGTTTTCACATGTATTATTATGACCCGTATTTTTGGTCTATTATTTAATTTATTCTTATATTTTTTTGTTTCCTAGCTAGACCTCCATCAAAAAAAACTTTAACATCAACATGCGACTAGTCAGATATCCCCCCTTTTAGATTAATTTGTACATTTTTCGGTAGAAAAATTTACCGGCCAAAGGCCGGTTCTTCCAAAATAACAGGCTCACTATCGTTCGCCAGGTAAAACATCTACACCTAAATAGCACGAAAGATCTTAATACTGACAAAGAAATATGGCGAAAGGTCTTAAAATAGACAAACTAATGGGGGCAAGCATCTTAAAATCTGAAAATTAATGGGGCTAAACATGAGGGAGAAGGGGGTCTAAATAAAGACCCATCTCCCCTTAACCCTTTTAGTCCCAGCACATACTTTTATTTTTATTTTTATTTTTTTTATTTTTTTTTGGGGGGGCGGGGGGGCTATAAATAAACTAGTATTATATTCAGGCATGTGGAAAAAAAAATGCTATAGTTTTAGCCCCGATTCCCATAGATACTTTCTCGGCTGAATAATGTCGTATAATGTTTGCCAGAAAATATATAG
>CM064504.1:17496596-17541596 GCA_032716605.1 Paralithodes platypus
ACCAAGGAGCGCGACGCCCCTCGTTATGGGTGGTGATTTGGTGCAGTAGACTGTTTGAAGCGACAGCTCGCTCCCTTGCGAGGATGGGCTCGTCTGGCACTTTTTGCAGTTCGACATCTAGGGCTCTCTTGAAGTTGTCTAACGAGATGTCCCTCATGTCTCTTACTCGCCGTGGGAGTTTGTTGAAGAGACGTGGGCCTCTGTGTGATAACCAGCCCTCTCGCAGAGAGCCCATAGCACCCCTGTTATTCATCCGGGGGATTTCGCATTCCCAGCCTCTCCTATCACTGTAATTTTAAGCTTGATGGAGGTCTTGGGAACAAACTGAAAACCTCCCCTTAAATAGTAACCAGCCAATCAGAGTTTGTCATTTAATAATAGGTCAATCGGCAATGATATAAGTCGATCATTTATCTAGACAGTATTTTAGATCGTGTGAAGTAATTTGCCAGTTAGCCATTATATACCAGTTTGTTGTAATGGTAGGCTATGTCACGAGATAAACCAGTCAATCAGTTCCCCAAATTACTTATTTCACAATGAACTCTTCGAAGATACTATGGCGCATTTACTTCTGTTTTCTGGCTATTATTAGACGATTTTATTCATATTAGGATGGGTATGTGGAAGCCAAGAGGGTTAATGGGCATCGTCTTTACCCTCATAATTCCCAGATTCTTCCAAAATTACACAAGATCGTCTAATGATAGCCAGAATAAACTGTCAAAATGCGTCATAATCTTGAAAGGGTTAACTATGTACTGTAGGTTATTGAACTTGGTAACCACCCACACTACCTCATGTATAACAATTATCACGGCTTAGACTACATCAAAAACTAACATTATCACAACCACTACCATCATAGTAACTCCACATAACTATAGTGGGTTTCATTTCAGCTGACGGTAAATTGAATCCCTTAGCAATTGATTTCTCGATACCTAATAGAAAAATAGAAAACTACTTTATCTCTGCTTGATATACATACCAAGTTTGCCTAATTAACAACACATACCTCTTCAAAATCTTCATAATAGCAGATAAATTAAGGTGAGAACATGACAATTTACCGTCAGCTGCAAATAAACAGACTATAGAACTATCACCATGACTACTATTACCATAACAACCCCCACCATCACTACAACCACGATCGTTTCCAAAACTACTATCACTACAACCACTACCATAAGTAACACCACCACCACCACAATTATCAACCACAACCAGCTACCGGTACTCAACCACAGCCATCACAACTACTATAACAATCATCATCACAACCACTAGCACCTCCATAAAGCTCACCACAAACAAGTACCGGTACACTATAATACCAAACAAAATATCAAACATCAAAGTTATGGCATAAATATAAACTTTCACAGGCCTTCGGTAGAATCTGTCTTTAATCATTAATTTCCAGAGACATAAGCCACCATATTCGTTAAAAAATTACACATACAAACACGAAGAACACACATATATAAACATACACACAAACAAAACTCAAGCAACACACACACACACAAATCAAACAAAACACACTCACACACACACACAAACAATCAAGCCACACACACACACACACACACAAAACTCAAACAAGACACGAACACGCAAGCACTCACACAAACGCAACTCAATCTACGAGCCGAACGTAGAACAATAAGAGGTCGAGTGTATGTTACAAGGAGTAACAAGGAATTGTTAGTATAAATACCTTGTGGTCTCTTCCGGGGTTATACTAAATATGGAAGGAAAGAGACTGTTTAGTGCACTACACTCATAACAGAGTGTGCACAATACTATCTAATCTATTCTTGAACTGCTACTCAGAAGAACTGACATTTACAATTTATGAGGGAAGTTTGTTCCATGTAGAACAGATTTCGTATGTGACAAAGTTTCCACAAATACTAGCGCTGAACCTTTTCCATTCTTACTTCAAGCCATGGTTACATGTTGGATTCATATTGAGACATTTTGCTATAATCCACATTGTCAAACCCATTAAGTTTTTTCTTTAACACTTCAATGAGCTGACATCGTAGTCTGCATGTCTCCAACGGTAAGAGATCAAAAGCTCCTTATAGCTCAGTCTTCTAATCGATGGAATAAGCTTTTTAGCCCTACCTTGTATTTTTCCAGTCGCTCTATATCTTTCCTGGGTGCTGGAGACCAGAACTGAACAGCATACTCCAGGAGAGGCCGTATCAGAGCGTTGTAAAGTGTGAGAGTGAGAGAGTTGAGAGTGAGCCTTGTCGAGCCCTATAATGAACCTAGCATTATGTTTACTGCTCTTCCCTCACTTACTTGGTCGACTATGGATCATTCGCGACCACAAATGGATTCCCGGACAACTAAACAAGAAGACCATTTCAACCAGTAGATCTCAACCAGTGCCAATCTACCAGGGCCAATATAACCAATACCACCTTAAAGTCTTACCCTATTTTAAGGTGATCTAATAGTACCGGTTTGATTTGGTACTGGTTGAGAGGTACTGGTTGAAATGGTCTACTGAAAATTAAGAGACATGAGGGGTGTCTCTTTAGATAACTTCAAGAGAGCCCTCGGTGTCGAACTTCAAAGGATGCCAGATGAGCCCATCTTCGCAGATGTGCTTCCGCCCCTTTGAAAACTCAGCTGCATAAATCACAACCAATAACGGGGGGCGTCTCGCTCGTCGGTGCTACTATAGTCAGTTTTATTTAAACTGACGGTAAATTCAATCCCTTAGTAACTGATTTATCGATAATTAATGGAGAAATATGAAACTACTATGTTTCTATCTTATTAATGCCATGTTTAAAAAATGTACACCATAGTTCACATCAAAATCTTCAAAATTACTGATAAATTGTGATGGAAACTTTTCAATTTATCGTCAGCTGGAAATAAACCGACTATAGATGTGTGGCGAAGATATCAAAGGTAAGTTAAGGTAGAGTTGTCCGGTGACCCCAGTAAACACTCACACCACATCACTACAAATCCTTCCTTAAGGGGGGTCACCTGCTTTTGTTCTCTTTATCTCCTTTTCTCTCTTTCTCTGGCTTGTATCCATTCGGCCCGATTCAGCCACCTGTTTGAAGACGTTTATCCACATTCAGGTGTTGATTTATTCCTGGCGAGCGATAGCGAGTCAGCATTGTATGGAGAAATCCGGCTTCGCCGGAGATATTTTTCTATCGAAAAATGTACAAATTTAGCTTGTAAAAAAAAATATATATATATATATGCTGGCTCGCTACCGCTCGCCAGGACAATATTGACACCTGGATGGGGGTAAACGTCTAAAAACAGTAGGCTGAATGTGGTCGAATGGATACAACCCAGAGAGCGAGTGAGAAAGAGAGAAACAAACGAGGTGGGCTACCTTAACATAATCACCCACACCCATTATATTGTCCAACACAGGACTCCTTTGTTACACTGGAAAAGCCTATTATCCTGTAAGGGGTTTAAAATAATATCTACGACTCGCTATATTTAGGATGCAGCGCTCTTCATAATAAACAATGGGGGCCTCAAACGTGCCAGTCTGTGTGGCCATCAACCATATTTATATTATTTGGGTTATCATTAGAAGATATAATTCAGCTTAGGAAGGACCTCTAGCTAAAAAAGAAAGAGTTACATCTATCGAGCTTCGGGCTAACAGGAAGTGCAAGCTGTACACATGGATATTTACCAGATATACACAAATATAAAATAACATATACTTCAGTTAAATACCGATGTGTAATGCTTGAACTTACTTAGAGGCTGAAACTTGCAACTGATTAATTTATACCAATACAGGTCATTCGTAAGCTGCCTACTCTCATCTAAAGGTACCGTAGTGTGAATATAGTGTAAAATGACGCCACCATACAGAGAATGTATATGGACACAACATATTACATGTTACTACAGCTATACCCGATCACTAGTACCATTAAGGGCAAGTTTGGAGTTTTTTTCTGAAACCCCTTCTCCCTCATGTTTACCACAATTAGTTTTCAGCTTTTAAGACATTCGCCCCATTATTTTGGCGATTTTAAAACATTTCGCTCCATTTTTGGTGTCACTATTAAGACCTTTCGTGCCTCCTGGCGAGCAAAACCGAGCCCGTAATTTAGGAGGAATTTGTCTTTGTTTTTTTGTTTTCCAAAATAAATAGAGGTCTTGGGAGCAAACTTCCCCCCCCCCCCCCTTTAACACATTACGACACAATACAAAACCAAAAACTACAGCAACTATACTACCAAAATAACAACCACCACAACTCTCTACAACCATTACTACCACAACCACAATAACCTCAAACCATCTAAATCACAACCCACTATCACAATAACAACCACAACTATCTACGACCATCACAACCACAGTACCGGTACCCTGACAACCAAAATTACCATAACCTCAAACATCTAAATCACAACCCACCACAACAATAACAACAACCACAACTACCCCAATAACAACACCCCACTACCACAATTTCCATAACCCAAACCATCTAAATCACAATCCACTACCACAATAACAACCATGGTATAAAGACAATTAGAGTTTTTATACAATGATAACAACCACCACTACCACAAGTGTTCACAGTGGAGTGTCTAACCACGACCACACCTTCACAACCACAATGACCATCACCCAATCCTCTAACTCACAACCTTCACAACCTCCCTGCACACAACCATTCCAGCGCATCACTAAATATGTACACAACAACTGTATAGATAATTTTTTGGCGCGTTGTAAAAATTGGGCAGTGATATTTTGTGCGCGCTAATGTTACCCACTTGGCGAGCCCGCGATTTTATTGGTAGGGGAAGGAAGCGGCTTTAATTACCTGAGAGAGAGAGAGAGAGAGAGAGAGAGAGAGAGAGAGAGAGAGAGAGAGAGAGAGAGAGAGAGAGAGAGAGAGAGAGAGAGAGAGAGAGAGAGAGAGAGAGAGAGAGAGAGAGAGAGAGAGAGAGAGAGAGAGAGAGAGAGAGAGAGAGAGAGAGAGAGAGAGCGAGAGCGAGAGCGAGAGAGAGAGAGAGCGAGAGCGCGAGAGAGAGCACGAGAGCGAAAGAGAGAGAGCGCGAGAGCGAAAGAGAGAGAGCGCGAGAGCGAGAGAGAGCGCGAGAGAGAGAGAGAGAGAGAGAGCCCGAGAGCTAAAGAGAGAGCAAGAGCGAGAGAGAGATCCAATTAAAGGGAACCATAACTTAACCACTTGCGAGTTTCGGGCTATAAGGAAGTTGGAGTTGTAAACATCGATATTAAGGGGAGGTGGGTCGTTTTTATGATTTCAGATTTGATGATATTCGGCTCATTAGTTTGGTGATTTTAAGACCTTTCGCCCCATTTCTTTGTCGTGTCATTTAGGAGTCGATTTTTTCCTGGCGAGTGATAGCGGAACACTATCGAAAATTTACAAATTTATCTTGAAAGAAAGTCTTGGGGATGTTGTGTTTTAGGCTTGATGGAGGTTTAGGGAGGAAACTAACAAAATACATAAAAATATACATATACAGTATATGAGCAAATAAATACGCCCATTCCCCCTTTAACCCTTTCAAGCTCCAAAACGCATTCTGTTCTGTTTTCTGGTTATTATTAGACGATTTTATTCAGATTAGGAAGGGTATATGGAAGTCAGAGGGTTAATTGAGATAGCCTTTACCCTTTAAATACCCACAGATCCTTCCTAAGCTGCATAAATCCGTCAAATGATAGGCAAAATAAACTGCTAAAACGCGTCAGAGCTTCAAGGGGTTAAGCAGAATGACCAGCTAAAACAGGGCTGTAGTACACGTATAAAGACATATAACTATATTTGTCACACTTTCTATACTTCAGAAACTTACATTATCATTATTACAATCCTGTTTTATATCAATGTTTACGCTTCCAACTTCCTTATAGCCCGAACCTCGCAAGTGGTCAATTAACCCTTTCCGTACCGACGACGTATTATACATTTTAGTCAAGCTATATTTGGACGATTTTGTGCAGTTTAAGAAGGATCTGTGGTAGCAAAAAGGGTTAAATGAGATAGTTCGAAGCCTGTGAATTGCTGGAGACCCTTTCTAAACTGTATAAAAATATCTAATAGTGGCTAGAATATATATATATATATTTTTTTTTTTTTTTTTTTTTTTTTTTAAGAGACAATGAACGGAGGAAGGAAAAACACAGATAAAACAAAAAGGTCCATGTGCCTAAAGGCATCCTCCATTCATAAAATGTTTGTAACAACTAGATTTAAACATTTGTAGATTGTAAGTTTGTGGAAAGCAATTCGAGGGAAGTGAATTCCAAAGAGTAGTAGCTCTGGGGATAAATGAATTCTGATAAGCAGAAGTTCTGCATTGTGGAGGAGAAAGTGTAAATTCATGGGCGCTCTCAGCTGAGCCTGCCCTAGTTCTACGGGGAAAGATGTGGAGAGGCGGCACAATTGAAGCAAGTTCCTCGGAACAATTGCTGTGAAAATATCTGTAGAATAATGCAAGGGATGCAACGTTTCTTCGTATGGATAATGTAGGAAGGTCCTGTGTGATTGCAGGGTTATTGATTAATCTAATAGCTTTATTTTGAATTTTTCCAACTGCCTCAATGCAACCACTCCACTTCCACCCCACAGAGGTGAACAGTAATCCATCTGAGAACGCACATGACTTTTATATATCACGGCCAACTGCTCGCCAGTGAAGAATTCTCGAACTCTGTACAGGAGTCCCAGTTTTTTAGAGGCATTCTTAGCAATGCTTCTAACATAATGTGTCCAGAGCTCAAGTTAGTAGTTAATGTTACACCGAGAATGTCAATACTAGGGGAAGTGGGAATATTTACATCATTAAAAAATATATGGGAGTCAGTGAGATTCTGTCGGTTAGAAAATTGAATGTACTTGGTTTTCTGTGCATTAAAGGAAACTAGATTCTTTTGTCCCCATCCATCAATTCTAGAAAGGTCCTGGTTCAGAGAAATTGCAGTGTTTATTTTGAATTTATAAGATCGGGTTGGGTGAAAGAATTGGTAAATGTGAAGGAACTGTGGAGTGTTGAGTCATCTGCGTAGGAATGTATTGGATTATGAGTGGTAGATATGAGATCATTGATATGAATGAGGGAACAGAATTGGGGCCAAAACTGATCCCTGGGGAACACCAGCATTTATTGAGTGAAATTGAGAATAAAGGCCATCTACCATTACACGTATTTTTCTGTTATGAAGATAAGAAGAAATTAGTGGAAACTAATGATGCAAGGCCGTAGTGTGACATCTTCGACAATAAGGATTGATGCCAGACTCTATCAAATGCCTTTGATATATCCAGTGCTATTGTATGTGTTTCACCATGTTGGTCTGTAGCTTGGTTGATTTGATGCGTAAGAAGGCAAAGCATGTCTGCAGTTGATCGACATCGTCTAAAACCATATTGCCTATCACTGATTAATTTATTATTCTCAAGATGCTTAATTATGTGATTATTTAATATAATTTCAAAGACTTTACCAAGAGTGGAAGTTATAGCTATTGGTCTGTAGTTTGATGGATCTGAAGAGGCACCTTTTTTAGGAACTGGATGGATGTTTGCTTCTTTCCAGGGTACTGGGAAGCATGAGGTATGAGTACACAGACGGAAAAATTTTGCCAATACAGGAGCGAGCACCAAGGAGCAATTCTTAAGTACTATTGGAGGAATTTCATCTGGACCAGGAGCCTTATCTACCGAGAGATTCTGCAAAATAGTTTTGACATGTCTGGTGTGGATCTTAAGTGAGGGAATTTCAGGCGAATTAAAATTAAGTACAGGGACATCTTGATTTATTTCATCTAAGGTTTAGTTGGTGGAGAAAATATCCGCAAGAAGGTTAGCTTTACCTCGTGGGTCACTTACAAGATTGCCAGTCGGAGATTTTAATGGTGGAATGGATGAAGCAGTAGTGAAGTTGGATTTAAATGAGTTAAGAGTAGACCAAAATATTTTGTTATCATTTGGATTATTTAGAAGTTTATTTGCCTGCTTGTGGAGAAAGTTTGATTTAGTTAGGTTTAATACAGTTTTGGCATGATTTCTGATGTTTCTAAAGTAATTAAAGGCTTCATGTGTTTTTGATCTTGTGTATGCATTGTAGGCTATTGCTTTTTGTTCAGTTACTCTAGCACAATTATGGTCAAACCATTTAGGTGAATTAGATCTTTTACTGTACTTTTGATGAGGAATAAAAGTTTCCATTCCAATTTTTACAAAATCTTGTATGTGGCTCAAGGTGGAGTGTGCATCATTAGAAAAGAAAGAGGTCCAGGGAATATCAATAAAGAAACCTTGAAGACCCTCCCAGTCTGCCCTATCGTAATGCCATTTAGTCACCAAAAAGGTTCAGAGTGGGAAGGTGTGGTAGGTGATAGACAGGTGGCCTGTACTACAAAGATGCCACCGGTAATTAAGGGGTCAAGGATAATAAGATACAAGAAGATGAAGACGAGGAAAGATGAGAAGCAAAACTAACAGAGAAATCGTCTAATAATAGCCAGAAAATAAAAATGGAATGCGTGTTCGTGTCTTTAAGGGGGAGGGGTGTATTTTTTGGTCGATTGTTTAAAAAAAAAAAAAATAAATAAAAATATATATATATATATATATATCCTCACTAGACCTCCATGAAGCTTAAAACGCATTCCCCAAGATCCCCCTTCACGATAAATTTGATTTTTTTTTTCAGTAGACAAATTTGTCCTAAATTTCAGGCTCGCTATCGCCCGCCAGGATAAAATCCACACCTAAATGGCACGGAAGGTCTTAATATTGACAACAATGGAGTGAAAGGCCTTAACATCGCCAAATTTATGGTCCGAACATATTAAAATCTCATAACGAGTGGGGCGACACAAAAGAAAGAAGGGGGTCCAGAAAAACAAATAACTCCCCTTAAAGAGTTCAAAGGGATAACTATTTTGAAGGATAATAACGGTATATAATTTCCCACCAAACAAAATACCGGTACACTGGGATGCCATAGCCTCTAGCCCACTCATACATACCGGTACACTGGGATGCCATAGCCTCTAACCCACTCATACATACCGGTACACTGGGATGCCATAGCCTCTAGCCCACTCATACATACCGGTACACTGGGATGCCATAGCCTCTAGCCCACTCATACATACCGGTACACTGGGATGCCATAGCCTCTAGCCCACTCATACATACCGGTACACTGGGATGCCATAGCCTCTAGCCCACTCATACATACCGGTACACTGGGATGCCATAGCCTCTAGCCCACTCATACATACCGGTACACTGGGATGCCATAGCCTCTAGCCCACTCATACATACCGGTACACTGGGATGCCATAGCCTCTAGCCCACTCATACATACCGGTACACTGGGATGCCATAGCCTCTAACCCACTCATACATACCGGTACACTGGGATGCCATAGCCTCTAACCCACTCATACATACCGGTACACTGGGATGCCATAGCCTCTAGCCCACTCATACATACCGGTACACTGGGATGCCATAGCTCTAGCCCACTCATACATACCGGTAAACTGGGATGCCATAGCCTCTAGCCCACTCATACATACCGGTACACTGGGATGCCATAGCCTCTAGCCCACTCATACATACCGGTACACTGGGATGCCATAGCCTCTAGCCCACTCATACATACCGGTACACTGGGATGCCATAGCCTCTAGCCCACTCATACATACCGGTACACTGGGATGCCATAGCCTCTAGCCCACTCATACATACCGGTACACTGGGATGCCATAGCCTCTAGCCCCACTCATACATACCGGTACACTGGGATGCCATAGCCTCTAGCCCACTCATACATACCGGTACACTGGGATGCCATAGCCTCTAGCCCACTCATACATACCGGTACACTGGGATGCCATAGCCTCTAGGCCACTCATACATACCGGTACACTGGGATGCCATACCCTCTAGGCCACTCATACATACCGGTACACTGGGATGCCATAGCCTCTAGCCCACTCATACATACCGGTACACTGGGATGCCATAGCCTCTAGCCCAATCATACATCCGGTACACTGGGATGCATAGCCTCTAGCCCACTCATACATACCGGTACACTGGGATGCCATAGCCTCTAGCCCACTCATACATACCGGTACACTGGGATGCCATAGCCTCTAGCCCACTCATACATACCGGTACACTGGGATGCCATAGCCTCTAGCCCACTCATACATACCGGTACACTGGGATGCCATAGCCTCTAGCCCACTCATACATACCGGTACACTGGGATGCCATAGCCTCTAGCCCACTCATACATACCGGTACACTGGGATGCCATAGCCTCTAGCCCACTCATACATACCGGTACACTGGGATGCCATAGCCTCTAGCCCACTCATACATACCGGTACACTGGGATGCCATAGCCTCTAGCCCACTCATACATACCGGTACACTGGGATGCCATAGCCTCTAGCCCACTCATACATACCGGTACACTGGGATGCCATAGCCTCTAGCCCACTCATACATACCGGTACACTGGGATGCCATAGCCTCTAGCCCACTCATACATACCGGTACACTGGGATGCCATAGCCTCTAGCCCACTCATACATACCGGTACACTGGGATGCCATAGCCTCTAGCCCACTCATACATACCGGTACACTGGGATGCCATAGCCTCTAGCCCACTCATACATACCGGTACACTGGGATGCCATAGCCTCTAGCCCACTCATACATACCGGTACACTGGGATGCCATAGCCTCTAGCCCACTCATACATACCGGTACACTGGGATGCCATAGCCTCTAGCCACTCATACATACCGGTACACTGGGATGCCATAGCCTCTAGCCCACTCATACATACCGGTACACTGGGATGCCATAGCCTCTAGCCCACTCATACATACCGGTACACTGGGATGCCATAGCCTCTAGCCCACTCATACATACCGGTACACTGGGATGCCATAGCCTCTAGCCCACTCATACATACCGGTACACTGGGATGCCATAGCCTCTAGCCCACTCATACATACCGGTACACTGGGATGCCATAGCCTCTAGCCCACTCATACATACCGGTACACTGGGATGCCATAGCCTCTAGCCCACTCATACATACCGGTACACTGGGATGCCATAGCCTCTAGCCCACTCATACATACCGGTACACTGGGATGCCATAGCCTCTAGCCCACTCATACATACCGGTACACTGGGATGCCATAGCCTCTAGCCCACTCATACATACCGGTACACTGGGATGCCATAGCCTCTAGCCCACTCATACATACCGGTACACTGGGATGCCATAGCCTCTAGCCCACTCATACATACGGGTACACTGGGATGCCATAGCCTCTAGCCCACTCATACATACCGGTACACTGGGATGCCATAGCCTCTAGCCCACTCATACATACCGGTACACTGGGATGCCATAGCCTCTAGCCCACTCATACATACCGGTACACTGGGATGCCATAGCCTCTAGCCCACTCATACATACCGGTACACTGGGATGCCATAGCCTCTAGCCCACTCATACATACCGGTACACTGGGATGCCATAGCCTCTAGCCCACTCATACATACCGGTACACTGGGATGCCATAGCCTCTAGCCCACTCATACATACCGGTACACTGGGATGCCATAGCCTCTAGCCCACTCATACATACCGGTACACTGGGATGCCATAGCCTCTAGCCCACTCATACATACCGGTACACTGGGATGCCATAGCCTCTAGCCCACTCATACATACCGGTACACTGGGATGCCATAGCCTCTAGCCCACTCATACATACCGGTACACTGGGATGCCATAGCCTCTAGCTCTCATACATACCGGTACACTGGAATGCCATAGCCTCTAGCCCACTCATACATACCGGTACACTGGGATGCCATAGCCTCTAGCCCACTCATACATACCGGTACACTGGGATGCCATAGCCTCTAGCCCACTCATACATACCGGTACACTGGGATGCCATAGCCTCTAGCCCACTCATACATACCGGTACACTGGGATGCCATAGCCTCTAGCCCACTCATACATACCGGTACACTGGGATGCCATAGCCTCTAGCCCACTCATACATACCGGTACACTGGGATGCCATAGCCTCTAGCCCACTCATACATACCGGTACACTGGGATGCCATAGCCTCTAGCCCACTCATACATACCGGTACACTGGGATGCCATAGCCTCTAGCCCACTCATACATACCGGTACACTGGGATGCCATAGCCTCTAGCCCACTCATACATACCGGTACACTGGGATGCCATAGTCTCTAGCCCACTCATACATACCGGTACACTGGGATGCCATAGCCTCTAGCCCACTCATACATACCGGTACACTGGGATGCCATAGCCTCTAGCCCACTCATACATACCGGTACACTGGGATGCCATAGCCTCTAGCCCACTCATACATACCGGTACACTGGGATGCCATAGCCTCTAGCCCACTCATACATACCGGTACACTGGGATGCCATAGCCTCTAGCCCACTCATACATACCGGTACACTGGGATGCCACAGTCTCTAGCCCACTCATACATACCGGTACACTGGGATGCCATAGCCTCTAGCCCACTCATACATACCGGTACACTGGGATGCCATAGTCTCTAGCCCACTCATACATACCGGTACACTGGGATGCCATAGCCTCTAGCCCACTCATACATACCGGTACACTGGGATGCCATAGCCTCTAGCCCACTCATACATACCGGTACACTGGGATGCCATAGCCTCTAGCCCACTCATACATACCGGTACACTGGGATGCCATAGCCTCTAACCCACTCATACATACCGGTACACTGGGATGCCATAGCCTCTAGCCCACTCATACATACCGGTACACTGGGATGCCATAGCCTCTAGCCCACTCATACATACCGGTACACTGGGATGCCATAGCCTCTAGCCCACTCATACATACCGGTACACTGGGATGCCATAGCCTCTAGCCCACTCATACATACCGGTACACTGGGATGCCATAGCCTCTAGCCCACTCATACATACCGGTACACTGGGATGCCATAGCCTCTAGCCCACTCATACATACCGGTACACTGGGATGCCATAGCCTCTAGCCCACTCATACATACCGGTACACTGGGATGCCATAGCCTCTAGCCCACTCATACATACCGGTACACTGGGATGCCATAGCCTCTAGCCCACTCATACATACCGGTACACTGGGATGCCATAGCCTCTAGCCCACTCATACATACCGGTACGCTGGGATGCCATAGCCTCTAGCCCACTCATACATACAGGTACACTGGGATGCCATAGCCTCTAGCCCACTCATACATACCGGTACACTGGGATGCCATAGCCTCTAGCCCACTCATACATACCGGTACACTGGGATGCCATAGTCTCTAGCCCACTCATACATACCGGTACACTGGGATGCCATAGCCTCTAGCCCACTCATACATACCGGTACACTGGGATGCCATAGCCTCTAGCCCACTCATACATACCGGTACACTGGGATGCCATAGCCTCTAGCCCACTCATACATACCGGTACACTGGGATGCCATAGCCTCTAGCCCACTCATACATACCGGTACACTGGGATGCCATAGCCTCTAGCCCACTCATACATACCGGTACACTGGGATGCCATAGCCTCTAGCCCACTCATACATACCGGTACACTGGGATGCCATAGCCTCTAGCCCACTCATACATACCGGTACACTGGGATGCCATAGCCTCTAGCCCACTCATACATACCGGTACACTGGGATGCTATAGCCTCTAGCCCACTCATACATACCGGTACACTGGGATGCTATAGCCTCTAGCCCACTCATAAGTATTTCTGGACTTCGCCTGTTTCTAATTATGGGAGCATATCTCTGGAAACGAATTATTGAATACAATGTTCTATACATTAACTACAAAACTATACAGTATATATATATTATTTATTGAAAAACAAGTTATATCGAAAAATCCATCCCGATACCGGTACTTATAATTGCATACAGAAAAACATAAGGGGTCCATGAATTGTTATGAGTAGGTTAGAGACTATGGTATCCGAGTGTACCTTGTGACTGTCCTCTGGTTTTGGTATTATAGGGGCGGGCCAAATTATAGTTCAGTATTTCAACATACCGGTACACGTCCAGGATTCAAAATAGTCTTCTCCAGCCATAAACAGGAAGTCCAAGAATAAGAATGACAACAAGAACACGCGCCAAATACACGAGTAGATAACGTGGATGGGGAGGGGAGGGGAAATTACAGGGAAACGGGAGTAACAACAATATATAAATAATATAAAGAAATACAAAATAAAGAAATATTAAAATTAAGAGGGAAACGGGATTGACAAAAACAAAAAATACATAAATAAAATATATAACAAATAATAGTGCAGGCGTTCGGAATGGTGGTAACAAAATCGTAGGAGGCGAAGAAGGAAAATTGATAATAAGTGTGAGTGAGGAAGTGTGAGAGGCTGGGAGGGTAGTGACAAAAAACGGGTTGGGGGACAGCAATGAAGGAGGAAAGAACATAACAAAATCACAGGGACGAGAGGATGTCGGAAAATGTATAATATTTGAGGGTTAGGAAGTGACGGGGGGGGGGGGGGGTAAATGAGCGGTGAGGAGTTAATAAAAACAGTAAGAAAGGCATTGAGAAAATAGTATGAAAGGGAAGGGGGAGTGTATAATAGTTGAGTGTAAAGAAGTAAGGGAGGTAAAGAAAAGTATGGAAGGTAAAGAATAAGGCGGGGTGGGTAAAATATGAATGAAAGCAAAAAATAAACTAGAAGAGTCAGAAAGAAGATAAAACAAATATAAAAGAGGGGAGAGAAGGAAACTTGATAACTGTGGGTAAAGAAGAAGTTGGAGTAGTAAAAGGGAGGGGAGAGAGGGGGAAAATGAGGGGGGGGGGAAGCGGGAACCAAGACAGAGTAGGAAAAGTGAAAAGTATATGAATTATGGGGGAGGGATAGATAATTAATGATAGTGGTGAATCAAGGAGTTGGTGTAGAAAAAGAGAATGATGATTGAAGTTAAATGAGGGGGAGGGTAAATGGCAACACACACACACACACACAATTAGAGAAATTAGATTTACCATCTCTAATGGATAGGAGGGAGAGAGGCGATATGATTATGATGTACAAATGTGTGAGAGGACTCGAAAAGGTGGACAAGAAGGGTTATATTGTGAAAGATAATGGTAGAACTAGGGGGCATAGATATAAGCTGATGTAAAGGAGATGTGAGAAAGTATAGTTTTACAGAAGTATAAGTAAATGGAATCAGTTGGAAGTGGTGTGTGCCAAAAACATTCATATTTTTAAGGCAAAGTTAGATAATTGTAACTCAGGAAGCGGGACAATACGAGCCTAAAAAACTCAACTCCTGTATATATAAAAAAAAAAAAAAAAAAAAAAAAAAAAAAAAAACACACACACACACACACACACACACACACACACACACACACACACACACAGCCCGTAGCCTAGTATGTAGAGCTCTCGTCTCACACACGAGGGGTCGGGGGTTTAATCCTCGGCCGGGCAGAGACAAATTGGGCTTGTCTCCTTTCATGTGTTAGCCTCAGTTCACCTAGCTGTAAATAGGTACCTGGATTAAGTGGATGACGTTGTGACGTCCCATCTGGGGTTGGCAAAAATGGTACAAGGCGAGATGGGTATCATATGGTTCACCTAAGCTGATGGCTACCTAAGCCTTCGGGCGAGACGGTACCGTCTATAGTGAGAATGGTACCATACAGATCCACCCTAAGCCTTCGTTTCCGATGTCGCCAATTGGCTAAAAATACAGACTACACACACATCCACAGCCATTCCAACGATACATATAACACCTACACATATAGGAGGCGGGAAATAACGAGCATGCTCACTCCCGCAATACAACTAGAGTAAGTACAACTAGAGTAAGTATACACACACACACATACATCAATACTCAAAATATATGACTGGCATACCTACGACACTTAAGACACCATACAGAAAAGGAAACACATGGATAGGGATAATGGAAAAAAACATAAGGACGAAATATTAACATGAAGCGTCAAAATAGCGTAGACTAACCCATTCGTACGTGGGGTTCCAATTAGCACGCAATTAGTCGAGTTAGATTCATAAAGTTCGTGTCGGCTGTATGTCAACTAACGGTAAATTATATCCCTAGCAACTGATTTCTAGATAATGCAATGCTATAAAAGTAATATGTCCCTACGACTAATTAGGGTCATTTTTCACGCTAACTTATTTCAATGCAACATTTGTATGTAACAGCAGAGTAAACAAGATGGGACATGGTAATCTACCGTCAGCTGAACAAAAATAAACACTATACAAATTATCCAACATTATGATACCGTACTAAATTTCAAAACTTAATCTACTGGCATTATTGTCAGTGGGTAGTATTTGTATCCATAACCAATTAACCATAGGCCTATTACAACTACACCTAACACCATCTGAATCCCATGGCGGTACTAAGTTGAAAAGTACAAACTAAGACCTTTTGGAGATTACGGTCTACAACCATTGTAATCATTGTTGTCTGGCAATTAACGCTAAAGTCAAATTTAATTAGGAGTGTGAGAATTCATTCGTCTTTAGTAACTCATTTTATGACGATTCTCACATGTTATCAATATGTGATCAAAGTAAAAGATTAATTCATTATTTTCTACATTTACACATAGGCACGAAACTTATACATTTGTTTACATACGAAACCAGCAACGCCGACAAGAGCTATGAACTGCAACATGGTTTTATTTCTTAACAGAGCAGCCTCAACCGAAAGTTTGTCAGCGTTATTGTGGTTGTAAAGCGATCGATGGTTATTTCTGTATAATAAATCTATAATAACATCAACATTCGTTAGTGAAGTGCCCGACATCAAAGATTTTCCGATCAAATGAACACAAATGCGGCTCATGTTATCTCTATTGTATGAATATGCTTAATAGAAGAATACTGTATACAAAGGAACTGGTCAATGAAAGGATATAGAAATACTGCAAGGAAGACCAAAAAAGGAGAGGAAGCAGACTGACCGTACCCTTTAGGCAATTTATGGTGTCTTGTGTTTACGAGAGAGAGAGAGAGAGAGAGAGAGAGAGAGAGAGAGAGAGAGAGAGAGAGAGAGAGAGAGAGAGAGAGAGAGAGAGAGAGAGGAGGAGAGAGAGAGAGATGGAGAGAAGAGAGAGAGAGAGAGAGAGAGAGAGAGAGAGAGAGAGAGAGAGAGAGAGAGAGAGAGAGAGAGAGAGAGAGAGATGTGAAGTGGAAGGGTGGAGGGAGACGGGATAGGATATGAGAAAAGAGGAGTGTATGCTATAGTCTATTCGCTGTAAGTAGGCGAGACATCATGACCTCTAACCTCTGTAACTAAAAAACGACAAGAGTAATCGAGCTTATATTTCTACCATTTGGGAAAAGTCAGTGAAGGAATAGATGTGGAGATTTACAGCCAGTTTGCTCTAGCCCTTTTTGAGTTACAGAGGATAGAGGTCATGATTTCTCGCCTACTTACAGCGAATAGACTATAGTTCTGTGGGAGAGGTAGAGAAAGAAGAGGGAAGGGTAGGAGAGGAGAGAGAGGGAAAGAGTGGGAAGGATAGGAGAGAGAGAAAGATATATATAAGGATAGAAGAAAGAGTGGGAAGGATAAGAGAGATGGAAAGGGAGATAGGAAGGAGAGGAAAAGAGGGGAGAGAAAGACATAGGGGAAGGCAAGGGAAAACTGAGAGTAAGAGAGGGAATGAGTGGGGAGGGAAGAAGGAGGGATAGGAGAGAGTGGGGAGGGAAGAAGGAGGGATAGAAGAGAGGGAAAGAGTGGGGAGGGAAGAAGGAGGGATAGGAGAGAGTGGGGAGGGAAGAAGGAGGGATAGAAGAGAGGGAAAGAGTGGGGAGGGAAGAAGGAGGGATAGGAGAGAGGGAAAGGAGGAAACATGGGAGAGGGAGAGAAGAGATGAGGGTTAGGAGAGAGGGAATGAGGGGGGGGGAGAACAAGGAAGAGGGGAGGGTATGACATAGAGACAAAATGGGGAGGGAGGAGAGAGGGAATGAATAGGGAGGGAAGAGAAGAGGAAAGAGTGGAGAGGAAGGAGGGAGGGAGAGGAACACAAGGATAAAGGGGAGAGTAATATAAGATGAAAAGAGTGGGGAGGGAGGGAGGGAGGGAAGGAAAGGGAGGAGGAAGGGAAATGAGCAGAAGGAGGAGGGAGGGAGGTAGGAGAGAGAGAAAGAGTGGGGAGGGAGGGAGAGAATAAGAAGGAAAAGAGGGAAGGAAGGAAAAGAGCAGAAGGAGGGAAGGAGGAAGGTGGGAGAGAAGGAAGAGAAGAAGAAAAGAGTGGGGAGGGAGGGAGAGAATGAGAAGGAAATGGGGGAAGGAGAGAAGTGTAAAGAGGAAAGAGTGGGGAGGGAGGGAGGGAATGAGAAGGAAGAGGGGGGGGGGAGAAGGAAGAAGAAGGAGGGAGGTAGGAGAGAAGTGTAAAGAGATAAGATAGAGAGAGATAAGAGGAAAATTTAGAACCAGGAACGGAAATGGAGGGCTACAAAGAGTTACCAGGAATAGTTACTGTATCAAAACACCTTGCTGTCTATTCCAAGGAGATACTCATTAGGAAAAAGATAGATTATACACTCAATTTTGTTTTCTTAAAGTATACATTCAAGATACGAGAATGCCTATTTTTGTAATCTAATAATTTTTCATATATTTATTTCTATCTATGTCTATCTACTGTATATGCTCAGGCCCAATCCCCACTTTTCCTATTTTTATTTTTTATTTTCTATTTAATTCTATTTTTTTCCAGCAGAATACGATTTTATTAATATTTGGAATTATTTTTTAAAGTCGGGTTAATCGAGATCTACTGTACTTTGCCCCTTTAATTCGTATAGGGCCTTCAGAATCTGAGTAAAATCGTCTGATAACGTGAGCAAACTGAATAAAGGCGTCCTCGTATCTTGAAAGGGGTGATCAGAATTCTGGCTCGTCAGTTTCTGCTCCTATTTACGCCTTTCATTGGTTAAAATTTGCTCCTTACACTCCACCCCTGACATACTTTTTAAACTTATGATGCTTTTGTTTCCTGATCGACCATTATTTATATACGGTACGGTACGTCAACAGTTTCCACAAATGATAGTGATAGACAACCCCAGCTAAAATAAATGAATACATAAATAAATATATTAACTTCTAGCAATGGTTTTCTAGTTTACCATCAAACTTGATATAATACAGATTTACAAATCCGTTTACAATTATATTTCTTATTTAATATTTTCGCAATGTTAACACTGCCACGCGCCATATAAGATTGTATATACTTGAATGAGTTGGTCCCCCAGTCCACCAAGTTCCAACGAAAAGAGATAGAGTAGCCCTCAACTCTGAGAGAGAGAGAGAGAGAGAGAGAGCTAAAAGGAGTTACAAGGAATAGTTAGTATCTCAGACATCTTGCGGTCCATTCCGAGTAGATACTCGAAGTGGAAGGAGAGAGCTTGTTTAGTACACTACACTCATTACAGAGTGTGCAAAATACTACATACTCCCTTCTTGAACTGTTTACAACTTCGGAGGGAAGCTTGTTCAAGGAAGAACAGATCTTATATATGAAAAAGTTTCCACAAATACTAGTGCTGAACCTTTTCAATTCTAATTTCCAGTCATGGTTGAGTGTTGTATTCATATTGAGGCTAAACATTTTGCTATAATCCACATTGTCAAACCCATTAAGTATCTTATAAACTTCGATGAGCTGACCTAATAGTCTGCGTGTCTCCAACGAAAAGATATCAAGAGCTCTCAACCGGTCCACATAGCTCAGTCTGCTAAGCGATGGAATAAGCTTTGTAGCTCTAGCTTGTAATCTTCCTAGTAGCTCTATATCTTCCCCGAGTGCTGGAGACCAGAATTGAACAGCATACTCCAGGAGAGGCTGTATCAGAGCGTTGTAAAGTGTGAGGACTATTTCCCTATTTCGATACCGGTACTTAAATTGCCTCTTAATATAGCCCAATAATTTCTGAGTTTTCTTATCTACTTCAATGCACTGCTTGGAAAACTTTAGAGAGAGAGAGAGAGAGAGAGAGAGAGAGAGAGAGAGAGAGAGAGAGAACCAATGTAATAATTTCTACCCAATGTCTCTCAGTAATTGAACCTGTCCATTTATTAGTTTGGTCGGCCCCTTTATTTAGCGATAAGGGGAGAGGGAGGGGGGCGCCGCGAAAATGAGGCCCTCGCTAAAGTTTGGTTCTTGGGGAAGTTAAATGGTTGATGATGTGAAGGCTGCTGGCTCGCTCGCTCTCTTTCTCTCGCTCTGGGCTCTCTTTCTCCAGCTCTGTTCTCTCTCACTCACTCTCTCTCTCTCGCTCATAAACTCGTATATATAATAGGGTACATAATCTTCCAAGTACACATTCCTCCCTACCTGTGGACTTAACTACATACATAACTACCTACCCCAATTATCCACAACAACTACCGGTACCCAATTACAAACCTACCTACACCTGAAGTACCTTGACACACTACCTATGTCTAATTACCTACCTACCTACTTACCTACCTACCTACGCTACCCAACTTGCTTCTACTTACGGAAGTACACTCCTTGAACCCTTCAGTACCGGCGACGTCTTATTTATTCGATTAACGTTACATTGAAACGATTTTATGAAGCTTTGGAAGAAGGGGGTTTATTGTGATCGTGTTTACCCCTTCAAGTCCTATAGGTAGATTATAAGCTAAACAAAATCGTCTAATTGTAACCAGACTATGATGAACATTACGTTATCGTGGTGAATGGGGTTAATAATCCTTACACCCCCTTGTGACACACTAGCCAAATACACTACCTACTTCCATAACACTTTCAATACCGAAGGCTTTTCCAGCATAATACAATACTTTAGTGCTACGTTGCCAAAACTCAATAAAACGAAGTATGATAACCCTGAAAAAGTTACTTGAGGTAGTTTTAAACACAGGTGTTTAAGTTAAATTTAATTTTCTAATGTCAACTATTGTAAAATTTAAAATAAGTCGCCGTCCTCAAAGGGTTAAACCCGCTCCCATCCAACCATTCTACATATCAAGCGTATTCCGGAGAGAGCAGTGGGTGGGAAGAGAGCCTTACACACAACCCATAAATATGAGGGTAATAAAAGACTCACCTGTTGTGTGTGTGTGTGTGTGGGTGGGTGGGCGCCGGCTCGCTCAACCTGGGCCTCACACCTGGAACAAAAACAATTGTGTTACAAAAATACTTACAAGAGTAGACAGACTGTATATAAACACCATATAAGGTGAAGCACTTTATTCGACATGATAAATACGTTGGTAGTACAGAGTATTAATATTAAATAAAATACATGGTTGGAAACAATCATGACGAGATAATATTGATATAGTCACGATCAATCCAAATCAGGAAAATATTACAGTTTAGTACAGATATCCAAAATTCACAATTGTACACAATACAGGTATGTATTATGACTTCAACACTTGATAGACTCTCTCATAGACTACAGTAGATCTGGACTGGACACACAAATGGAACTTTGCAGTAAGGGACCCAAAATCGGAGAATGAAACCCCAAGTTCGAACCTCGAAACCGCGAAAATGTGATATTTTCGCGGTTTTGAGACGTTCGAACTTGGGGGTTCGTTCACCGATTTTGGGTTCCTTACTGCAAAGTTCCATTTTCGTGTGCAGTCCAGATCTACTGTAGTCTATGACTCGCTGTATACGGTATACCGGTATCAATAAATAACATCTGACATACGATATATATACTGTATAGTCCAAGCTTCAATCAACTAAAGTATAAGGTTCTATACATTATTAGGCATGGGGTGTAATTCGTATATCTAAACATTTAGGTGAATAACTACAAAATACATAGACAAATATGTAGCTAGATACATCAACATATGCAGACAGCCAGGAAAAGGGAGATGCATATTTCTACCAGCACTAATCATATAATGTTCGATATGAATATAAAGTCTACGGATATAGAAAGCAGATTCAGATAGTAGATGTAATTATAAATTAGATAGAGATACATACCGGTGCGTATATTTAGACAATACAGGAGAATTCACATTTTCACCTATCATAATTCATAAATTATTAAGAAGATTAAGTAGGAGAATGGATAGATTAAATAACAGATAACAATAGATATAGAGAAAGCTGTAATTAGGTAAAGATATATAAAGCTATAGACAGACAAGAGAAAGGTGCTTCCCATTCTGGCCAGCCCACGGGAATTACCTGTTTATAAGTTAGTGCTCTCACATTATTTTGGTGCGGGAGTGAGACGGATTCCAGATGGCGGGAACATAACATAATGGCGAGAAAGTTAAGACCAGAGTAAACACCCACATATGTTAGAGTATGGGAATTCACTTAACAGAAGTAATATCAAGGAAAAGTAGGCATTAACTATTAATAGATAGTATACATAACGCTCATTTGTAAGGTTTAGTAAGACAAATAGTGAGTTCCTTGTAATTTAAAAGGCAACTTAGATACATGATTGTACGACATACCCGGTACATACATACTGGTACACGTGTAATCCTGTGTTACCCAAAGGGGGTACTGAAGGTAATGGACACAGAGAAGGCAATTATAAACTGTCGCACAGCAGTTAGGTTGTGGAAGCCCCCGACTCCAACATTACCTTGTTATCTTTACTGTATGTATGGTACCGGTAGTGTTTGGGAGCAACAACTGCTTCCAACTACACAGCCATATAGCCTTAATAATGCCCTGTGTATAGAATTATAGTCCATTCAATAAAAGTAGGCCAGAAATCTACCTCTGTAACTTAAAAACGACTAAAGTAATCAAACTAATATTTCTACTATTTAGGAAGAGTCAGTCAAGGAATAGGTGTGAAAATAAACAACCCATTTGCTCTAGCCCATTTCAAATTCCAGAGGTTAGAGGCTACGTTTTTTACCCTACCTATAATGAACAGGGTATAGTGTAATGTACTTGTGATGTAGTAGTGAGAGGAGGAATTATTTTTTGGAAAAAAAACATGCAGATGAAACATGAGTTCCAGAAAAACGGTCCGCCTTCCCTTAACATACTTTATAAAACACTAGATCAATAAAACCGTCTGAGGTTAGTCACAATTGGAAATTATGTTGAAATTCAGAATAAAGTAAAAAAATAAAGCAAACATACTTTTTTTCTTCTAATCCTGTACTACAACACATTATATTTTGTACAAGCTAGCTAAGATATCCTTATATTAGCGGAAGAAGCAGTACATGGCTTGATCAACTTGTGTATTGGTTAGCTACTGGTATGTGATACTGTAATAAAGAGCCTAGTGTGAAATTTAAACGATGTCATCTTGCTTTAATAGCGTTAGTTGGTTAAGGGGAGGTTTTCAGTTTCCTCCCTAGACCTACACCAACATTTACAAAATTCCGCCAAGACCCCCCTTCGAGATAAATCTGTACATTTTTCGGTAGAAAATATTCCCGAACGAAAGCCGCTTCCTCATAAATTACAGGGTCGCTATCACTCGTATCACTTGTCAGGAAAAAATCGACACCTAAATGGCTCGAAAGATCATAATATTGACGACGAAATTGGGTGAAAGTTCTTAAAATCAGCAAACTAATGGGCCTAACATTGTATAACTTTAAAACTAATGGGGCTCAGAATGAGGGAGAAACTGGTCCAGCAAAAAATCTCCCCTTACGATACATTTTTATCTTAGCCTATTTTCTTAAGCCAGTGTATATCGAGAGAACTTTTATAGTAGTTTTCTATCGGCCAGCTTATACCTGCCAACATTTCCGGGATATGGCAGTAGAATTAGTCTTATTGGTAGAAGTTGTGATTCCCGAGGGTGTGGCCATGAATGAATCACCTCCACCCTCTGCGCTCATCCGTCCCCTCCTCCCACCCAACACCGCTTCCACTCATATACCTCTCAACTCCATCCTTCCACCTCCCTCTCGGTCTGCCTCTACCTCACTCTCATACAGTCGTTTAGTCATTCTCTCACTTAAGGGGAGGCAGACCGTTTGTTTGGTCTATTAATTCATTTATTCATAAAACAATTTTTTTTTAGTGTCCTCCCTAGACCTCCATCAAGCTTAGAAAAACACCCCTAGACCCCCCTTCAAGATAAATTTGTAAATTTTTCGGTAGAAAAATGTCCCAGCCGAAGGCCTCTTAAAATTGCAGGCTCGCTATCACTCGCCAGGAAATAATAGCCACCTAAATGGCACGAAAGGTCTTAAAATTGACAACGAAATGGGGCGAAAGGTGTTTAAATCGCCAAACTAATGGGCCGAACGTCTTATAATCTCAAAACTAGTGGGGCTAAACATTAGGGAGAAGGGGGTCCTGAAAAACGGTCCGCCTCCCCTTAACATACGCTCCACATGATCGGACCACCTCAAGATGTTCCTCATAACGTTCTCCAGCATCCATATCACATCCACACCACATCACTCTCGTACCTTATACGTTTGTCTACCTCTTCAAAAACAAATAGAGTACCGGGTAATCGAGCTAATATTTCTACTATTTGGGAAGAGTCAGTGAAGGAATAGATATGGACATTTACAGCCAATTTGCTCAAGCCCTTTTTGAGTTACAGAGGATAGAGGTCATGATTTCTCGCCAACTTACAACGAATAGACTATAATCGGGCTTACCACACTATCCTGCAGTGACTTCTGTATGTCCCTGCCCACCACCTATAGTCCTTGTCACTGTTATCGTTAACCATGCCTACAACCCTCCTCCACTGCGGTCACCTCTCTCACACATTGTTCACTTCTGTATGTCCCTGCCCACCACCTATAGTCCTTGTCACTGTTATCGTTAACCATGCCTACAACCCTCCTCCACTGCGGTCACCTCTCTCACACATTGTTCACCTCTGTATGTCCCTGCCCACCTATAGTCCTTGTCACTGTTATCGTTAACCATGCCTACAACCCTCCTCCACTGGGGTCACCTCTCTCACACATTGTTCACTTCTGTATGTCCCTGCCCACCACCTATAGTCCTTGTCACTGTTATCGTTAACCATGCCTACAACCCTCCTCCACTGCGGTCACCTCTCTCACACATTGTTCACTTCTGTATGTCCCTGCCCACCACCTATAGTCCTTGTCACTGTTATCGTTAACCATGCCTACAACCCTCCACTGCGGTCACCTCGCTCACACATTGTTCACACTATTATTACATTATTCTTACACAAATTTAAATGTGGGGACCAACTCCAGATTCCAAAGACAATATAATAGCATAATAGCAGAAGCAACATTTCTTGATTAACCAAAATGTTCTCAAGTCGAATTAAACATCTTCTGAATTAATTTGGGAATACAATCACGTGATCGCAGACTGAATAAAATCGACAAATGATACTGATAGTTCTAATATAATAATTTGGCGGTCAGAATTAAACAGTTATATATATACGGTATATATATATATATATATATATATATATATATATATATATATATATATATATATATGACAACATTTCGTTCTTGGACTGCGTTTGGTAAGACACGTCCATACTAATTGTTGTTTACCACATGTCGTGTACACCGTCAACAGTCAACACCATTAAGGGGGACCACCGGATTTTTTTTTATCTTTCTCTCCTTTTCTCTCTTTCCTTGGCTTGTATCCATTCGGCCCCATTCAGCCGACTGTTTTAAGACGTGTATCCCCATCCATATGTCGATTTCTTCCTGGCGAGCGATAGCGAGCCAGCATTGTATGGAGAAATCCGGCTTCGCCGGAGACATTTTTCTATCGAAACATTTACAAATTTAGCTTGCTGTCAAAACAAAAATATATATATGCTGGCTCGCTACCTCTCGCCAGGAAAATATTGACACCTGGATGGGGGTGAACCTCTTAAAACAGTAAGCTGAATGGGGCCGAATGGATACAAGCCAAAGAAGAGGGAGAGAAAGAGGAAAAAAAGCAAGGTGGGCTTCATTAATTCAACCAGGGGTGTGAGAGTGGCAGGTCACACACTCACATATTTCAGAGGAATCTCACCACACTATATTCTAAGCCCTGTGAACCCCATTCCATAAACAACCTTCACATGGACTTGAACCTTGGACACATTGATCAACAGTCAGACATGTTACCACCACACTACACCGATCATAGAAGAGTTGTTGCAACCTGACAGACAGCTGCTGCCCATCATCTGGATCCACATAAACCCTTCATTTTGTACAGCACAATCTAATTTCCGATACGGATAATCAAACACAAAATGTTGCCGTAATTCAAATGTTCATCAAGAATATCCTGTCATAATCCCCGCTCGTGTGACACCACCTCAAAACTGGTGACCATAAATATTAATCCACACGAATTACTGAACAAGATTCAGTGCTCTTAAACGCTCCCAATAGTGTAGATGTTTTATCGAATTTATATGCGAAGTGAAATTTCTTTGTACACTCTCTAAGTCATTTATTTCACCTGCTTTGTATGGGGATGTTAATATGCTACAGTATTCAAGCCGCGGTAGCACTAGAGATTTGAAGAGCGTTATCATAGGTAATTCACCACGTGTTTTAAATGTACGTAGAATCCAACCCGTTAGACGTTTCGCAGCCGCAACTTTGACCTGGTTATGTACTTTGAAACCCATATTTTCAGACATTAATACCCCAAGGTCTTTCACACTGTCTTTCCGTTCTATTATGTGGTTAGATTCTGTTAAGTAATTTGTAATTTCTTTAACGCCATTATTATCTCCGTACCGTATTAATTGGAATTTTTCTTCATTGAATTGCATGTTGTTTTCCCTGGTCCACTGGAACACTACATTCATGTCTTCCTGCAGTCGGCCCGTGTCCTCTTGTGTGTTTACATCTTGCTTAATTTTGTGTCATCAGCAAAAGACGACACCGTACTGTGTCTAGTGTTGGTATCTATGTCGCAAATTAGTATGAGGTACAGAAGGGGAGCTAGCACTGTTCCTTGAGGCACTGAGCTTTTGACATCCGAAGGCTCAGATGTTACTTGGTTTACTGCTACTGATTGTTTTCGGTTTATTAGGAAATTGTATATCCACCTTCCGATTTTCCCTGTTATACCTTTTGCTTTGAGTTTGTGGGCTATTATACCATGGTCACATTTATCAAATGCCTTAGCAAAATCGGTGTAGATGACATCAACATTTTTCTTTTCTTCTAGCGCTTTAAGAATGTTGTCATAATGTTCCAAAACTTGTGAGAGACACGATCTTCCCGCTCTGAACCCATGTTGACCAGTGTTGTGTAGTTCATTTGCTTTACTTCCTCTCGTCTTAGGCCAGTCCACAGCTGCTATAATAGTAGGCTGGTCTCTCTCTCTCTCTCTCTCTCTCTCTCTCTCTCTCTCTCTCTCTCTCTCTCTCTCACACACACACACACGGTGGCCGAGCGCGCTTAGTACTCTGTATTGAGAGCGCTAGCTCTGGTGTCGGGGGTTCGATCCCACGCGCCGGCAGGGGAAGTTCTCTCAAAAACTTTCCCTGGCCGTGAAGGCAAGATCTGGACGGACTGTCTCGGGTGACCCACAAAGTCTCCTGCCCACGTCCTACTCCCTCGGGGGTATGTAGGCGCTCTCGTTAGCAGCCAAGATCAGTCTGTTGATTACTTAGGTTAAGATATAGGTTAAGTCTGTGTATTTTCAGCCCCATTGGCTGCCGGCTTGAAATAAACCGATTATTATTAGTAGTAGTAGTATTATTACTTACACACTCACACACACTCATTAATTAGTTAAGCACCGTTAATGATTCGCCTTGGTGACTAATGTTGGTTTGGCATAAGGTCCAGACTTAACTTGGACTAAATTGAGGCGCGTTTTTGCGAGCGTTTTGGCTTAAGCAAAAGCAGCCGCGCAAAAATGGTTTGGCTCGACTTCGACCACAAGTCACGTGACATAAACACAAACACTGAAAATGACGGAACATCAAGACGACCTAGTGTGCTAGGGAATATGTGTATACATTGAAGACTCATTTGCTTAAGCCCTTTTTGAGTTACAGAGGTTATAGAGGTTACGATTTCTGCCCAACCTAGAGTGAACGGACTATAGTGTTTGTATATCTTGGTAACGTTCACAATATAGTACAAAATTATCCAGTGTTATGACAATACCCCGGCATCAATAACACGATTTGGGAACTAGACGGATGTCCTTTACACACACAGAACGAGTTTTTCCAGATCGGCCTGGATAATTCTGCCAATAGCCTGCCGTGTTTCCTGTAATGGTGCATATCAAGCTAACTAGGCTATAATATAATAAAATATCATTATGTAATATAATAGATATTATATTACTTATGTATTCATAATATACACTCGATCTAGTCTCTATGGTATTTACCGAATACAAAACAATGAACAAAAAAACATCACAATAGATATTGTTTACAAACAAGTTACCCGCTTAAGCCAAGGTCCCAAAGTCAAGCGGCCTTTCAGGGCGGATTGAGAAAAGTCGATCCTGCTTAAGCGCGGCTCGAGTTTGGCTTAAGTTTTGTCCTCGCAAAAACGAATTTTGCTCTTGGCTTAAGTCTGGCTTAAGCCAAAACGCTCGCAAAAACGCGCCTCAGGATTGGGCTGAACTAATCGATGGTTCTTGTTAACACTGGAATTAGTCGTAGTTTTCAGTTTAGGTCAGAGGTTAATCAATTTGTCTTCATCCCCATCACTTTATTCTGGCTTACCTTAACCCTTTCAATAGTAGGACGCGTTTCTCTCTGTATAAACCTGGGTAGTATCAGACGATTTTATGCAGCTTAGAGGGGACATCAGGGTACACTATCATAATATACCTTTAAGTCCTATATATCACCACCCATAACGAGGGGCGTCGCGCTCCTTGGTGCCGCTAGAAGAGTGGCGAACACATCAACAGGTATCAAACGGTAGGGTATAATTAAGAAACTGCCTAAAATCTACGAATAATAGCTAGAACACAGTAAAAAGCATCCTAAAATACTGAAAGGGTTAAACAGAAGGCACTTTAGTCTGTGTATATGCGGCGCCATTACTAGAAGAAGTCTTGACTAAACTAAATATAAACGCTGCATAGCAGCCAGAATTTAATATGAGAGAGAGAGGTGTCCTGACCAGGATTCAAACCCACTCACTCGAGGTAGGTTTGGGAGAGTTGGGCGCCGTAACCACTGGAAGATTAGCCTGGTCAGGACACCTCTCTCCCAACCTGTCCTACATTATCATTAAATGTAATAATGTTATCTTAGTAATAAAACTGTTGTAAATAAATCTGTACTTCCCCGGATCATTATTTATGGGTGTAGTGAAGTCACCTGATGCTGGTTGGTCACTGGCTTCCTATTATTTATATGGATACAAAATAAATCCATACAACAACCAAATATATAGTACTGCATCGGTAAGTCTATCTCATGACCGTTTTAACCCCTTCAGCCCCATGACGCCTCTTTACACTTGATTCTGGCTATAATGAGATGATGGTATGCAGTATAAGAAGGACGTATGTTAATACAGTAAAAGAGGGTTTATTGAGATGATGGTATGCAGTATAAGAAGGACGTATGTTAATACAGTAAAAGAGGGTTTATTGAGATGATGGTATGCAGTATAAGAAGAAGGACGTATGTTAATACAGTAAAAGAGGGTATAATGAGATGATGGTATGCAGTATAAGAAGAAGGACGTATGTTAATACAGTAAAAGAGGGTTTATTGAGATGATGGTATGCAGTATAAGAAGGACGTATGTTAATACAGTAAAAGAGGGTATAATGAGATGATGGTATGCAGTATAAGAAGGACGTATGTTAATACAGTAAAAGAGGGTATAATGAGATGATGGTATGCAGTATAAGAAGGACGTATGTTAATACAGTAAAAGAGGGTATAATGAGATGATGGTATGCAGTATAAAGAACGTATGTTAATACAGTAAAAGAGGGTTTATTGAGATGATGGTATGCAGTATAAGAAGGACGTATGTTAATACAGTAAAAGAGGGTATAATGAGATGATGGTATGCAGTATAAGAAGAACGTATGTTAATACAGTAAAAGAGGGTTTATTGAGATGATGGTATGCAGTATAAGAAGGACGTATGTTAATACAGTAAAAGAGGGTTTATTGAGATCGCATTTACCCATTTGAGTCGTGGAGACAGACTAAAACTAAATATAATCGTCTAATGGTAGCCAGAATATGATGACAATTACGTAATGGTGACGAAAGAGTTAAAAACTAGCAAACAACAACAAAAATAATAATAAAATAAAAATACTAATACTAATAATAATAGTAAAACGTTAATAATAATAATAATAACGTGAGTATTCCCCTTTCCCCATGTTGAAGACAGTAATCTCTAGTTTAAAACATAACAAGGGTCTAGTTCTTCCCTTCCCCCACCGAAATACAAAATACATTGAGTTGCTAAAGTCAATTGAGGGCTTAGTGGGGAGTTTTTTTTTCTGGACCCCCTTCTCCCTCATGCTCAGCCTCATTTAAGGCCTTTCGCCCCATTTCTTTGTTAATATTAAGACCTTTAGGTGTCGAATTTACCATGGCCAGTGATAGCGAGCCTGTAATTTAGTAGGATTCAGCCTTCGGCCGAGTCTTCTACCGAAAAATTTCCAAATTTATCTCGAAGGAGTGATTTAGCTTGATAAAGGTTTAGGGAGCAAACAAACAAAATAAAGATAAAAATAAATAAATATATAATTATATATACATATACAGTATATACAGTATATATACCGTATATATATATATATATATATATATATATATATATATATATATATATATATATACCCGGTATATATAAATATTTAACATTGCTATAAATCCCTCTTAACCCTTGTCTAGCGGGGTGTTTTGGGCTCATTTGGGCATATTCAGGCCCTCCTGAATGATCAATCAAGTATCTGCATGAAAAGAAATGTATTCAGCAAACAACTAGGCGCTAAAAGCTTCAAAATGAGACCAGAACGAGCTACGTAGCACTCGTGGTTCTCTTGCAGTGGTGCCACGAACATGGGAGTTTAGCGTATAGCGGTATATTTTTCCCAGCTATGCTCACTACTGGCTACACTGCCGGCCTCTCGAGAACACAGGGAACATGAGTTAATGGGCGGCGGTAAGCCCTGGGAGTCGGCTGTCTGGCCCGCTGCGCTCCCGGCCATTTGCACTCGATTTTAACCCTTTAAAAGCCTTAATAATGCTCCTAACTTGCTGCAAATTGGTGCACGACTTAAGTCGAGCGCCGCCAATAAGGGGTCAAATTGCATACAATCGTCTAATATTGGCCAAGATAAACTGTTAACACGGGTCACAATCCTCAAGGGTTAAAATAGTGATAGTCTATGTTGAATAAAGCCTTAGCGACCAAGCTGAGTTTACTCCAATGTATTCAACACAAAACATGACTATCTGCAACAAAAGAAAATCTTGTCTTCATAACACGGAAACATAACTCGATACATACAGTACAATAAATCTATACATAGATATATAAGGAGAGATAACATAGAACACAGCATTTAACTCCAAATAGTAAAGCTAAGAAGAGTGTTTTCCCTTTCCAACATTGAAGACATTGTTTGGGTGTCTATGGCTATGTTCCCACCTATTGTACGTTCCCCTCCGGCGTTCATTGTTGTTCATTATACTATACAATATATCAGCGGAGGAACCTTGTATCGTAGACCGGGTGGAAACATTACCACATACCGGTACTGTACACCAGCCTTCACTATACTGTACATATGGCTTAATAAGTCATCACTAACACCGCAACCATCAGCCTACACTACCAAAACAATGGAGGGTAATAATGTAACAGTATAGAAATAAGGCACATATTGGTAACTAGATTGAATATAGATCTTAAAGGTGAATTACACAAAGATGAAAAAAAAGTGAGATAAGTTATTCAGCAGAATGTTAAATGCTCTAGTAATACACCATTATTGGGAATATCCTTAAATTTGCCCCAAACATATAAAATAAATTGGGTCAAGTTAAAGGTAAATTTCTGTTGCCTGACAACTATCGGAATCTATGACGTCATCACAATACTGGAAGGCGCGAAATTTGCAAGACGGTCAACTATCAGACGCCGCCAGATATACAAATGTTGAATATTTGTTTTCTTTACGGACGTAAATTTACGTTATTATACACAAACCTGAGCATCCTTAATATGGTTTGATGCATACAAAATATACATCTTAGATGGTATGCAGCTTATGTAATTCACCTTTAATTATTGGTAGGTAATTAGAAAAAACTATAAATTAGAAGCTTCCAAAACACAATTTTCAGCATCAGGGAAAGAAAGACCAATGTCCAGAAATGCAATTAAAGACTGGAGCCGATAAAACTACAGTACAGTATATCTAAATATATGTTGTTGTATTGTTGGTAACAGAGCCAATTTCCTAATTCATTTGTATCCTTCTTGCTACTTTTGGAGGATATTGGCCACTTTTTTCACTAACAAGTACGGTACCTAGTGTAATAAGCCATACACTGTAAACATTTAAACAATTAACTGTAACAACAATGGTTTAGCTATTCGTATTAGAACACATCAACGATCAAAACACTCCTTATGTGTACCAATTTTGTTACAATTAAATGTTAATTTTTACAGTGTAGTTTTGTATTAGTATTGGCACTTTTTACACTCAGACTCAGAATGTTAAATAAACATCAGGACAAAATTGGTCGTGTGACGTTGCATTTAGTCTCACACACACACACACACACACACACACACACACACACACACAATAAAGACAACAAATACAAAATAACAGTAAAACCAGAATAAATCCGCATACCGCACAGCTGTAAAAAAAATATTGGTTAACAAATGTGATGGTAGGGCTTGGTGCTTGTGGGTATGTGGACAATTACTGTTTCTTGCACTATCATCCTTACTGGCAGCTGTGGGGTTATATTTTCACAGGGCCGATATTTACGCTAAATAAACAAGCTAGATGGCAAAGAATAGAAAGGCGAAAACAAAACTAAATGAAGAAAGGTGGGAGGAAACGGGGGAGGGAAAGGGGAAGACAAAAAAATACTATCAATACCAAATAAAACCAAAAAGTGCCTCAAGAAGTTATGTTAGTGGTCGGGGCTTGGTGGTGGCTGGTGGGTACCGGTATGTGGTGGAGTCTTACTTACTGTTTCTTGCAGTATCATTGTTACTGTTAAGGCTTTTTGTGTATATATAGTATTACTGGGCCGACCTTGCCTGCCTCCTCACTCTGACCTTCGGGAGGGGGGGGGGGGGGGTTAAGGGAGAGAGGACGGAGAAGGGAATTGGGAAGGAAGAGGATGGGGGGGGGGAGGTGAAGAAAGAGAGGGGGAGGGTAGGATGTTGCTCTTATACACTTATGTACTCTTCATAATTCTCTATAACTATCCTATTGAGAGAGAGAGAGAGAGAGAGAATAAATATGGGTAAAATGAAAATACGCGTCCCGTAGGTTATTGGTAGAGCGTTTGATTCCCAACCAAAAGGATTGGGATTCGATTCCCCGGTGAGGAGAAAGACATTTGGGCAAGCTTCTGTTCACCAAGCAATATGAATAAGGACCTGGTATAAACAAACTGTTATATAGTTCCCTCTGGGGTTGGCAACTGTCTGGTTAGGCAGGTCACTCCAGCCTTCAAATCCAGATGTGGCCAATATATACAGTATAAACACGGGGGTGGCGGAAAGACCCTGGCTAGCCTACTATGGTGCCAAGGGAGTGTACTGAATAAGCTCCCAGCGGTGATCAGTCTCACTCAGACGTTAATGAGGATCTGTCATGTAATTATCTGTGGCTCAGTGTATTCCAGGGTAAAATTGATGATTTTGTCCCTTTCTTTCATGCATGTGTATAAGAAGCGTGCTGGAGAGAAAAATGGAAACATATTATTAAGTGGCTATAACAACTAGAATGTACCGGTACGCACACACATATACACACTCACAAGAAGAGAAGAGACAAGACAGCTAAGATATTAAACTACACAATATATATCGCACACACATATACACACTCACAAGAAGAGAAGAGACAAGACAGCTAAGATATTAAACTACACAATATATATCGCACACACATTTACACACTCACAAGAAGAGAAGAGACAAGACAGCTAAGATATTAAACTACACAATATATATCGCACACATTTACACACTCACAAGAAGAGAAGAGACAAGACAGCTAAGATATTAAACTACACAATATATATCGCACACACATATACACACTCACAAGAAGAGAAGAGACAAGACAGCTAAGATATTAAACTACACAATATATATCGCACACACATATACACACTCACAAGAAGAGAAGAGACAAGACAGCTAAGATATTAAACTACACAATATATATCGCACACACATTTACACACTCACAAGAAGAGAAGAGACAAGACAGCTAAGATATTAAACTACACAATATATATCGCACACACATTTACACACTCACAAGAAGAGAAGAGACAAGACAGCTAAGATATTAAACTACACAATATATATCGCACACACATTTACACACTCACAAGAAGAGAAGAGACAAGACAGCTAAGATATTAAACTACACAATATATATCGCACACACATTTACACACTCACAAGAAGAGAAGAGACAAGACAGCTAAGATATTAAACTACACAATATATATCGCACACAAACACCTACTTCAAGAAAGTAAACAAACGAAAATAAATAAATACAGTACAGTATGTAAATGAGCCAGTAAGATATATTAGTAAAAATATAGTCAATGAAAATACTTGTATATTCAAAGAGATATAGACTAAAAGAATGTCTAAATGAAATTTAAATAAACTAATTATTTTTTAAATATAATTTACTTATTGTCAGTACTAAATGTATTGATCTTAAATATTTTAGAAACATTTCTCGAGAAATGCAAATATACTATTATAGCGTAATGTTATTAAACTATTGTATTCAATCTGGGAAGTCAAAAGGTTCAAGGAGTTATTTTGTACATATTGATATTGTGCAAGATACTTTGATACATAAATACAAATATAATATAATAAATCCGACTACCTTATCGTAAGGTCTAAAACAAGTCCAGACCATATATTATAGTGAGCCCTCCAGTTTGTCCAGGTGTTGTCCTTGAAGGAAACATACCATTTCTCTTATCATATGCCAGATCTTTATAGTTTACTCTCCTACCCCTCAACTATTTCCCCAAAAGTGTATCTTTAACTTTTCATATTTTGTTCATGTTGCCCATAGCCGATCATATTCTAATCTGTTACTTTATTAATCCAGTATTTTATCACTTATTTTATTTCTATAGTCGTTATATACCATTCAACCATATTCTCCACTAATAGTCGTTATATACCATTCAACCATATTCTCCACTAATAGTCGTTATATACCATTCAACCATATTCTCCACTAATCAACTGAATTGAAACCCATCAAAACAATTTCCTCTCCAACTTACTATCTCTTATACTGTTTTATATTTACTGTTAGGCTACTCCCCGATCTGCTTAAGGGGAGATTTCCACTTGAGGGACTTTTTTCTTGACCCCTTTCTCCCTCATGTCTAGCCCCATTGATTTTGAGATTTTAAGACGTTTGACCCATTAGTTTGGTGATTTTAAGAATTTCCGCCCCATTCTGTCAATTTTAAGACTTTTCGTGCCCTTTAGGTGTCGATTTTATCCTGGCGAGCGATAGCGAGCCTGTAATTTAAGAGAAATCGGCCTTCGACCGGGACATTTTTCTACCGAAAAATTTACAAATTTATCTTGAAAGGGGGTCAAGGGGGTGAAATGTTAAGATTGCTGGAGGAGTAGGAAACAAACTAAATACCTCCCCTTAACTTGTGTAATACTAGCCTGAATAAAATAATGAATAGTTATTATAGCATCGTACGGTAATAAACGTGTTGAATTACGCTGTATAAACTTCTATATCCTTTCCATGTTACTGTTTGTGAGCCTTCCAGTATATTGAGCTGTTAACCTTGTGGGACACATATTTGATCTCTCTTATCACATTCCATATCTTTATAGCCTGGCCTCCTACCCCTTGACCAGATTTAGTAGTGTATTCCTTCTTTTATCCATATTCTATTTAAACATTATCCCATCACTCTTTCTATATAATTGAATTAAGGTTCCTATCACGTTAACAACTTTAAAATTAATGCACAAAATCGTCTAAGCATAGGATGAATAAGAATATATATATATATATATATATATAATATATATATATATATATATATATATATTATATATATATAATATATATATATAATATATATATATAATATATATATATATATATATATATATATATATATATATATATAATATATATATATAATATATATATATAATATATATATATAATATATATATATATACCTTACGTTTACTGGTTGTGGACCCTCCAATGTTGTTAGCTGTTACCCTTTAAGGAAACATATTTGCTATAACCTCTATTTCACTTATCACACGCTATATCTTTATACTATACCGAATTCTGTCTGCCCAAAGCATGACACATTGTTTATTTGATGTCAGGTATACAAGGTGCTATTATAACTGCTATCATACTACCTCCTACTACGGTACATTTAAGAACTACGTGATTAGTTGCTGACTATCCTATTATATTGCAACACAACTTCCTAATATGTATGACCCATTTGTTAAAATCTCTTATTGCATAACTCTATCCCTATTCTAAGCCCATCCCTACACAACACCCTTAATCTCTCTATCCCTTCTCCTCTCCAAATCTTATCAACTATCCTTACCTTACCCCATGAGGCAAGCTATTTCAGTCTCATAACTAATGTATACGGTTCCGTTCATTGTATCCCTAATTTATCATCCACCTATATTCCTTTTATAATACTGTACTTATCTCTGTCTCTCTGCTTCCTCCTCCTCTTTCCAGAATCCAGAAACTATCTCTGTCTGATCCCACGAGCTGTTTCTACTCCAAGTTCAAGCTTAAGTGTGTGTTTTTTATTTTTTTATTTTTCTCTCTAGACCACTATCAAGCTTAAACAAAACATCCCAAAGATCTCTCTTTGAGATAAATTCGGTAGGAAAACTCACTCGCCAGGAAAACATAGACACCTAAATGGCACGAAAGGTTTTAATATTGCCAAATAAATGGGGCGAAAGGTTTTAAAGTCGCCAAACTAACCGAGCGATTGTCTTAAAATCTCAAAACTATTGGGATGAGGGAAAAGGGGGTCCAGATAGAAACAAAAACCTCCCCCTAATTTACGACTCCTCTTTACTCTTCCAACTTCAGTACCGGTACCTACCCCAATAGGCTACCCATATTCCCAACACTTAACTAGAGCCCCACCTCACCCCTAGTCTAGCCCCTCCCCATATCCGATCTACTACCAATATCGTACCGTACTTTTTAAGTTACGATACCTCTATTACCTTCCCCATGTGTATACAACATTTTATTTTAGCGTCCGAACCCCTTACCTATTTGTACCCCATCTCTATCGCATCCACTACTCTTCATCACAACCTATACCCCTAGCCAATCTGCAGTCCCTATTTCATTCTCTACAGCCTCGACATAAATACAGATACAAATAATATAATACTTTACCAGAACAATTATAACTTTCAGTTCCAATCTTGAGACCGCTGGCAATTCCCTTTACAAAGTATTTGACCAGTCCTTCACGGGTGAACGAGTTGCCCCTCCATAAACTATTTCTGTTCCATGTCCATTTAAACAGATGTCCAGCGTAACGTTAGTCGACGTCTGTAGTTTAACCGAATATAACGAGAGGGTAAAATAACTTGATGAAACTCCAAGTATGACAAGACTGTCCCATGTTAATCCTGGAGACGTCAGTGCGTCTGGACCAACAGCCACGTGCCACTGCCTCAACCAATTGGTCCTGGGAGCAGCACAACAACCCTAGCATAGTAATGTGTTGGGTGGAGGTGCCAGTGACGTTAGTCAGGTCATCTGTAGTCACCTTTAGTGTTCTCTATGTGGAGGCACGGGTGGACTACGTAAAGGCATATACACTCATACACACACCAGCATGCAAGCAAACACACGCACAAACTAAAGAGAAAGAGCGCATAAATCCACCTACGCTGGTTTTGTCACAAAGTAACTTAAATGCACAACAAGGACACCAGTGTGACATAAGCTAAGAAGCTGATTATGTAAGTATCACATTTTAAATTGAATCACTTCTTCCTTGACATATCCTATCTGGTATCTGCCCACCAAATTTCGTGAAAATCGGTTCATAAGATTGTGAGATATCATGTTAAACACAAAAAACAGACAGCCAAACAAACGGAAGCAAAAACCTAATCTCCGTCTAACTTGGTTGTGGGAGGTAACAAGTACACAGTTTAGCAGGGTGGTGTTGAAGCCGATGACGTCAGTGGGGTCATCTGCAGTCATCTATTTACTGTTGTAGCCTACACTGTGGGAGACTGACTGCCTAGTGCCATATTTACCTCCCACAACAAAGTTGGACGGAGGTTATGTTTTCGCCTTCGTTTGTTTGTCTGTCTGTTTGTCCGTAAACATGAAATCTCAAAAGTTATGAACCGATTTTCACGAAATTTGGAGGGCAGATAGGATATGCACCAAGGAAGAAGTTATTAAATTTAGGAGGCGATACAGATCATATCCTGTGACAAAGCCAGCATAGTGTACTGTCTGATGGCGTAATGGGATTCCAAATGTATGTACTCTACCGAGTGCCCATCTAGTATTACATAAACACGTTGATACCACACATATTCACCATCTAATATTTCAATCCTCGTACAAGCGTGAATATATACCGGTAGCCTAACATTTGTTCAAATAATAAAGTATGAAATCCGTTATACAATAGATGCAATATCCAATAAATATCAAATAAAAGTACGAACTTTATATTAACCCATTGGTTGCGGGTGACGTTCCGGAATGTCCTGGCAATTTACAGCAATTTCCAGGCTTTAAAAGCCTGTAAAAGCCGTAGAAATCGAGTGTCAGTGGGCGGGAGTGTAAGGGGCCCACCTCCGACCCTCAGAGCAGCGAGCCGCTCACTGAGGGAGACTGTGTCTCGCGCGGGTGTCTCACAACAGTGTTGCCGAGCGTGCGAGAGCTAATAATTAGCGGTTTTCCCGCATGTCTATGGCAACGCTGCGGGTGAACCCCGCCACCTACGAAGCTCGTTCTGGTCTCATTTTGAAGCTATTTTCGCCTAGTTTTCGGCAGAATACAGTTCATTTAATGCAGATGCTTGATTAATCATTCAGGAGTGCCTGAATATGCCCTAAATAGCCCAAATATGCCCGCAGCGTAAGTGTTAAGTAGATATACGGTGTTGTTGTTGTTGTTGTTGTCGTTCCCCAAGCTGCCTGGCCGAACAGCCCCAAGGCCCCGAGCAAGGCCAAGGCCATAACCGAGCGCCCCCACAGTACCCTCCCTGCCGACCACAATAAAGCTTGGGTGACCGAAGCCACTCCATGGCAGGGAGCTGAGGAGGGTGCGGAAACGCCCGGGAAACCAAAGCCCCACCCAGGGCCCTGTGCCCCTCAGCAATTATGAAGAGAAAGTTGATGGGCAAAGGAAAAATGTGACGCTTTGGCTTCCAATCTTGGTAGATTGGGAGGTCAATCCACGGAAGAGACGCCGTCACTTGAGATCTAGAAAATATATAAGTAAAAGGAGCAGTCAGAGTAAGCTATGGGTATGGCAGAGATCGCTCAGTTCTCACTCTGATAGACCAGCCCATCACCACATGACTAGAACCCAATCCTCTCAGCATCAGCTAGGAAAGGCCCAAGAAAGCCGCCTTTGGCGGGGGATAGCTCCCTATTTCAACCCCTTTCGGGGTTGGGCACCCGCCCAATACGGTGTTATACGGTGTTACGGTGTAGGCTATATATATATGTGTGTGTATGTGTTTGGAAGTTCACAATGCACGTGAGTATGAATATTCTCTTGTGTAACTTGGTTAAATATAATTATATAATATATTTTGAAATTTTTGTATAAGTACATACATAAAAGCATCAGTCTATCAATTCAATGCACGTACAATTTTGAATTTATGAAAATTCTAGAAATTATGCATTCTGAAACCACTTGCAAAATACATTACGGTAATACAAAAATATGCATTAAAATCAAAGTTTGGCAACTACGGCCTTTCTACACTATAGCCTTTCTTCTACTGTAGGCCAGGCACTAATTGTCCCTTGGCCGTGTACACTTATCTTAATGAGCGTGAAGTCCTTAAGGGGGTACCGTAGTGCTTGGTTTTTGGTCTATATATCTATTAATTTATGTATGTTTTAGTTGCTCGCTAGACCTCCATCATCTCTACCACAGTATACAGTTTGGGGTAAATATCGGTGTTTCAGTACTCTTATGGAGATTAATTGAAAAGGGGCTGCCAAAGCCAACATAGGCTAAACCTTTGATGGCCCTATAGCTAATTTTGATTATACTGAGTTTATTATTGTGTGTGCCAATTTTGACACTTGTATCAAGAAACGCACAATTCCCACATATGTTTCACATATCTGCCCCACTATAAATAAGGGCTGCTGACTTTAGGAGAGGTGACCCTGCCAAACAATCTATCCTCTCGCTCCTTGCACATTTTCCTGTTCTTCTTGGTCTCGGTGTCCTTGAGTGGAGAAAGGGCCTTCATGGTTGTGTTGGGTCCTTGTTTATCTGGCCTGGCGCTCTCCTGCAATTTACCTTCCCAGGTAACAGGTGTGGGGGAAGGTAGGCTGCCAGCTGTGCAACAAGTTCAGTAACCCTTGCTCAGCCACGTCCAAGAAGAATAACAAGAATATAAAGAAGAAATCCCACAAGCAGAGGTCCTCATCTCAGACACTCAAGAAGAAGACGACGACACAAGACCTTGACCTCCCTAAGACCCCAGGGAAATATATAACTAATAAACACATATGTTAAAGCTTCCAAATAACACATAGCTTAATGAACCGTGCTGAGAATTAATGATATTTAGAATTCCGTAGATGACTCCGCCTACAACATATATTGAATATTTTAAATTCTCCTTTATTCTTTGCTATACAACCCCCCCCCCCCGTTATTTTTCTATGCATCATATGTATTATTAGCACCATATATATATATATATATATACTCTGTAAATAAACCTTATGCACCGAAAGCCCATGTATCTGTCCTAGTTTTAGTTTCCCAGCTCATACAAGGACCACAGGCTCATACGGATCAGTTGACGCGGTTAAGAATAAATATATTCTGGTTGGTAGAGGTATTAGTAGTAGTAGCAGCAGCAGTAGTCGTAGTAGTAGTAGTAGTAGTAGTAGTAGTAATAGTAGTAGTTGTAGTATATTTATATTTACATTATTGTAATTATTTGTGTTATAATTTGTACTAGTTACCGGTAGTTACCTTGTTATAGATGCTACAACTTACGGGTACCATAATCCATACATGCAAATACTTTCCCCCTCTCACCATTATAATACTTCTGTCACTCCACTTAGTATATTATTTATCCTATAATTACTGGTGTCTGGTAGTATCCTTGTATCATCTTTGTCATTAAGTAATTATAGAGGTATATTCTGTAATATCTGTAATTATAGAGGTATATTCTGTAATATATCTGTACTCCCAAGGTGATCCAAGTAACAGTGTGTGGATGATGACGGTCGTTATACTGTTATAATACCTTTACTGTTATGTGGATTGATACCTTATACACACGCACATGCACACATACAATACACACACACACACATGTACATACATACACACGCACACTACACACACACACACGCGCACACACTCTCTCATGCAAACACTCACACATACACATATACAAACACGTCTATCTCACACACCAAAACACTGTATACACATTCACACAGACACAATGATACAAATTCGTCACACACACACACACACTTACTTACACACCACCGCTTGTCCACACACACTTACATACACACACACACAAACACTCACACACATACACAGACACACACACATACATACACACACAAACACTCACACACATATAGACACACACTCACACATACACACAAACACTCACATACATACACACACACACACACATACATACACACAAACACTCACACACATACAGACACACACATACACACACACACACACAGACGTTGATGCTCTAGGTCCGTGGGCGTGAAGCATACAGACGACCTCACCTCACTCAGAACCACCACCAAACATCACTACTTTTTTAATATACAATGATTTTGCAACACTGTTCATTTCCTTTAACGTGTAAAACTTGCAATGTGTGGTGATATTTTGTTAAAAAATATTTCAATATAAATATTATACAGAGTAAATAGAAGGTAAACAATCGAAGAAAATGTGAAGTGTCTTGAAGAGGAAGGAGAGGAAGGAGGAAGGGGAGATGTTTATCATATTAACCAATATGGGGACAAAAATGAGAAAGAAGCCATAAAATTCAACAGAAACTGGAATAATACAAGAGTGGAAATGATAAAGAAGGGGGAGAAAATATTATCAAACCTTGTGTGACAATATACACGGAATGAACACAAATAACAATTGCAAAATATATAAAACTAAACAGCAAGAACATGATCGAGTGTACTTGGAATGACAGAGATGGAGGGTGGGCTGGAGGAAGAATGGGGAGGGGAGGGGTTAGCGGGAAGAAAATGTGAGGAGGGGGAGAGGGAGAGAATGGGAGGAGGGGGGGGGGGGGAGAGGAAGAGAATGGGAGTAGGCAGGGAGGGGAGAGGGAGAGAATGGGAGAAGAGGGGATAGCAGGGGGTGGAGAGAGAAGGGAAGGCGGAAGGGGGGAGGGAGAGAATGGGAGTAGGAGAGGGAAGGGGGGGCCCCAGCAGGGGATGGAGAGAGAATGGGATGGAGAGAATGTGAGGAGGGGGTAGCAGGAGGTGGAGAGAGAAGGGGAGGGAGGAGGAGGGGTGATGGAGGGGGGGAGTCGGAGGGGAGCGAGAGGAAAGAGAAGAATGGCAGAGGAACAATTACCGAGACCTAGTTTTGTCGGGGGGAGGAGGAGAATGACGAGGAGGGGCGGGTGACGAGATGATGACGAGTGAAGAGGAGTAGTTTGAGGAAGAGAGAATAAGAACACGGCCAAGGAGGAGAGAAGAAGAGGGCCAAGGAGGAAGATGGTGAGGAAGAGTACAAAGGAAGTCAAGCAATAACAGGTCTTTCGACTCCTCGAGAAGAGGAGGAAGAGAAGAAGAAGAAGAGGGCCAAGGAGGAAGACGATGAGGAGAAGGAGGAGGAGGAGAGAAGAAGAGTGCCAAGGAGGAAGACGAGAAGGAGGAGGAGAGAAGACGACGGCCAAGTAGGAGGACGGTGAGGAGGAGAGAAGAAAAAGAGGACCAAGGAGGAAGACGAGAAGGAGAAAGGCGATAAGGAGTGTGAAGAGGAGGGGAGAGAATAAGAAAAGGGAAGCAGATGAGACGAGGGTGATAAGTTTGAGAAGGGCGGGGAGAAGTTTGAAAATGGAGAGTAGAGAAGGAGGAGGAGGAGGGAGATGAGAGTTGAGAATATGAGCAGTGGACCAGAGAGTGGTGGAGGAGGAGGAGGAGGGAGGCTAGATGGATGGATGGATGGATGGATGGATATAAGAATGGAGAGAGAAATGTGCATATACGTGTGTGAGTGAGTGAGTGTGTTTTGCGAAATTCTATGCGTCTATTGAATTGTATGATTATATTCTTTGTACATGTACGGTCGCGCTAATAAGTCATGTCTTAGCTGTCAGTACGTTTGGCTTGCTCTGTGCTGTATTTATGTCTGTCAGATGCTGAATAGAGTGGTTAAGTGTAACCTACCTAAGGTTAACCTAAGGTTGTGTTCGCCACTCTCCTAGCAGCACCGAGGAGCACGTCACCCCTCGTGGGTTGTGATTTGGTGCACCAGACTGTTTGAAGACACAGCACGCTCCCTTGCGAAGATGGGCTCGTCTGGCAGTTTTTGCAGTTCGACATCGAGGGCTCTCTTGAAGTTGTCTAAAGAGACGCCCCTCATGTCTCTTACTCGCCGTGGGAGTTTGTTGAAGAGACGTGGGCCTCTGTGTGATAACCAGCCCTCTCGCAGAGAGCCCATAGCACCCCTGTTATTCATCCGGAGAATATTGCATTCCCAGCCTCTCCTATCACTGAATTTCATGACTATCGGAGTATGTATGTTTGGTACTAAATCCTCTGTGATTTTCCACACGTGTATATTATTAGGTAAAGTTCTCTTCTACGTTCCAGCGAGTACAGTTTCAGAGCTCTTAAACGATCCCAATAGTGTACTGGTAGCTGTTTTACCGAACTTATATGCGAAGTGAAATTTCTTTGTACACTCTCTAAGTCATTTATTTCACATGCTTTGTATGGGGATGTTAATACGCTACAGTATTCAAGCCGCGGTAGCACTAGAGATTTGAAGTGTTATCATAGGTAATTCACCGCATGTTTTAAATGTACGCAGAATCCGACCCGTTAAACGTTTTGCAGCTGCAACTTTGACCTGGTTATGTTCTTTGAAACCCATATTTTCAGACATTTACACCCCAAGGTCTTTCACACTGTCTTTCCGTTCTATTATGTGGTTAGATTATGTTAGGTAGTTTGTGTTCTCTTTAACGACATCATTATCTCCGTACCTTATTAATTGGAATTTGTCTTCATTGAATTGCATGTTGTTTTCCCTGGTCCACTGGAACACTACATTTATGTCTTCCTGCAGCTGGCCCGTGTCCTCTTGTGTGTTTAATATCT
>CM064504.1:17546596-17551596 GCA_032716605.1 Paralithodes platypus
ATTATAAACTGGCGCCTACATGTAAGTAAATATATACCTCTCCACACTCTTATACCAGTAATCCTATATTATAAACTGGCGCCTACATGTAAGTAAATATATACCTCTCCCCACTCTTATACCAGTAATCCTATATTATAAACTGGCGCCTACATATAAGTAAATATATACCTCTCCCCACTCTTATACCAGTAATCCTATATTATAAACTGGCGCCTACATATAAGTAAATATATACCTCTCCACACTCTTATACCAGTAATCCTATATTATAAACTGGCGCCTACATGTAAGTAAATATATACCTCTCCACACTCTTATACCAGTAATCCTATATTATAAACTGGCGCCTACATATAAGTAAATATATGCCTCTCCACACTCTTATACCGGTAATCCTATATTATAAACTGGCGCCTACATGTAAGTAAATATATACCTCTCCCCACTCTTATAATAGAGCATTAAAATATACATGCAAATACTAATATACCGGTACCGGTATATTTACATTAACGTTAGTTAGTCGTGTTCCACTTCCATAATATCAATGTTGATTATTTGTCTAGTATATGTTCGTTACAATGTTGTTCAATATGCTTATGTAATTTTAGCATCAATAACAATATAACAACAACAGCATATTCTATAGTCGGATTAATTTTGCTGACGGTAAACTGTCATGTCCTCTTCTTGATTATTATGATTATTTTGAAGCTAAATAATTTGTTAATAATAAAAACTAGGCATTAATATGATGCAAAGAAATAATAATTCCTTATTTTTCCATTAAGTAATTCAGAAACTCCAACTGTTAGGCTAATCAGTTGCAGTAGCTAGACTTATTTATTTAATGAAAACATGATAATTCCATGAATAATTTTAGTCATTACGTAAATCTTACAAAATATATGATTGTGTAATTACATGCCACATGACATAATACCTATCTACCAGCATGCAACCCCCCCCCCCCCCCCCGGATTATATGGCAAGTGTAGCAGTGATTTAAACATAACCAACCATTAAACAATGACTCCACCAGGTTAGATTAGGTTAGAAGAAACATATGTTTGTTTAATTTCTTTATTCAATAACAAATCAAACCATACATATGCCATCTGAGTGGAACAGAGGACGGAAAGATGAGGACGTAAAATTGTTGGAGAACCTTTTGGCTAGATGCCAGAAATCTTGAGAAGAGCTAGAGTTGGAAAGTTCACAACATTTATTATTGATGAAAGAGTTTTTGGCGAGTGAGTCGAAGAACAGATTTGGCTTGATTTCAGGCAGAAACATAAGACGTACGAGATTCTTGAGTTTGAAGGCGACAGTACCATTTGAATGTTTCCTCCTTATTGCAGACAGCAATAGAACAAATGTGAGTAAACCAAGATTTTTGTGAGTTAGTGTGAGAATGAAAATGGGATATATGTTTCCATGCCTGAGAGGATTACCTCAATAATGCACTCAACACTCTTTGAGGGGCCCTGGCCACAGAAGCAAAAATAATTCCATGGAAAATCAAAGAAGTACTGCTGAAGAGCCTCCCAGTCAGCAGCGCCAAAATGCCACAAGCGCCGCAGGCTGAGGGAGTCAGAAGACCATACTGGAGACAGGACAAGTGACAGAAATAAGATTATGATTGGAGGAACCCAACGGAGGGAGAAGATTTACAATGTAAGCAGAAGAATTAGAGGTTAGAAATATTTCAAAGATTTTGGGCCGATTTCCAAGGCAGTCAGGGGTACGGGTAGGGTGCTGAACTAACTGCTCTAGGTCATTTAGGATAGAAAAGATGTAGGCTTCTTCACCAGGTTAGTCAGTGAAACGAGAGAAGTGCCGTTGGTGGTGGAGAACATTGAAATCGCCCAAGATGGAGATGTGAGAGAAGGAAGAGATGGATAGAACGTAATGACAACTGTGGTATGACTTCTTTAGTCAACTGTACATTACAATAAAATCCAAAATGTCATGTCTAATATTGGCAACTTCAACAACTGTATTTTACGCTCTGGATATACAAAAGAAATTTTCAATAAAAATAAGAATGCATGAAAGGTTGTGTTAATGTACTGTATTTTGAGGACTACAGATATACCGGTAACTATACTTGAACTTATGGAGGGAAAACGACATTGTTGAACGTGACTCTACAATTACGCTAACAAAAAAAAAAATGCAAGCAATAATAATTTAAAGTGCATATTTTGATGAATACACAAAAAGATAAATAATAATTGAACACACACGAACCAAACCTTTATAGCCTACTCAGGATTTTTCAGTTTTCTATAGAAGCTTTCATTTATAGTACCAGGTATCGTGAAATGATAATAAAATTGAAGTTGTAAAAGCTGTTATGACTTTTCAATGTGCTTGTACTTGCAAACATACATACACACATACACACTATATATAATTATATACACACATCTATATACTGTACATTAAATATACACACACACACACACACAGCCTAGTAGGTAGAGCTCTCGTCTCACACACGAGGGGTCGGGGGTTCAATCCCCGGCCGGGCGGAGACAAATTGGGCTTGTCTCCTTTCATGTGTTAGCCTCAGTTCACCTAGCTGTAAATAGGTACCTGGAATAAGTGGACGACGTTGTGACGTCCCATCTGGGGTTGGCAAAAATGGTACAAGGCGAGATGGGTATCATATGGTTCACCTAAGCTGATGGCTACCTAAGCCTTCGGGCGAGACGGTACCGTCTATAGTGAGAATGGTACCATACAGATCCACCCTAAGCCTTCGTTTCCGATGGCGCCGATTGGCTAAAATACAGACTACACACACATCCACAGCCATTCCAACGATACATAAAACACTTAACATAGGCGGGTGCCCAACCCCGAAAGGGGTTGAAATAGGGGAGCTATCCCCTCGCCTAAGGCGGCTTTCTAGGGCCTTTCCTAGCTGATGCTGAGAGGATTGGGTTCTAGTCATGTGGTGATGGTCTGGTCTATCAGAGTGAGAACTGAGCGATCTCTGCCATACCCATAGCTTACTCTGACTGTTCCTTTTACTTATATATTTTCTAGATCTCAAGTGATGGCGTCTCTAACGTGGATTGACCTCCCAATCTACCATGATTGGAAGCCAAAGCGTCACATTTTTTCCTTTGCCCCTCAACTTTCTCTTCATAATTGCTGAGGGGCACAGGGCCCTGGGTGGGGCTTTGGTTTCCCGGGCGTGTCCGCACCCTCCTTAGCTCCCCGCCATGGAGTGGCTTCGGTCACCCAGGCTTTATTGTGGTCGGCAGGGAGGGTTCTTTGGGGGCGCTCGATTATGGCCTTGGCCTTATTCGGGGCCTTGGGGCTGTTCGGCCAGGCAGCTTGGGGAACAACAACAACAACAACAACACTTAACATGCATTTCACGCAATACATTCCCAGTTAAGGAGGTGCGATAATAATGAGCTTAGCTCGCATTGCGTGGATTCCCCTTGACGAACAAGTAACTGAGTAACACACACACACACACACACACACACACACACACACACACACACACACACACAGCCCGTAGCCTAGTAGGTAGAGCTCTCGTCTCACACACGAGGGGTCGGGGGTTCAATCCCCGGCCGGGCGGAGACAAATTGGGCTTGTCTCCTTTCATGTGTTAGCCTCAGTTCACCTATCTGTAAATAGGTACCTGGAATAAGTGGACGACGTTGTGACGTCCCATCTGGGGTTGGCAAAAATGGTACAAGGCGAGATGGGTATCATATGGTTCACCTAAGCTGATGGCTACCTAAGCCTTCGGGCGAGACGGTACCGTCTATAGTGAGAATGGTACCATACAGATCCACCCTAAGCCTTCGTTTCCGATGTCGCCAATTGGCTAAATACAGACTACACACACATCCACAGCCATTCCAACAGTACATAAAACACTTAACATGCATTTCACGCAATACATTCCCAGTTAAGGAGGCGCGATAATAATGAGCTTAGCTCGCATTGCGTGGATTCCCCTTGACGAACAAGTAACTGAGTAACATTGGCACACCCCTTCTTCCTCTTCCTTAACTTGCAACATTCTCTCCCCTTTACCTTCCTCCTCCTCCTCCTCCTCCTCACACCCTCTCAACACTCCTCCTCTTCTCCCACCCTCTTATTATTATTCTCCTCCTCCTCCTCCTCCTCCTCCTCACACCCTCTCAACACTCCTCCTCTTCTCCCACCCTCTTATTATTCTCCTCCTCCTCCTCCTGCTCCTCCCCTCTTGTTTCCTCATTCTCCCATTCCTGTTTGTAGTAGAGACTCTTTAGTAATAGAGATCGGCCAACCTACTCATATTAAGGCCACTTGTATCATTAGCCTTTATTAACACTCAAATAATAAATCATGTCCACATCCATAATAAATAAAATAATATATATATATATATATATATATATATATATATATATACCGTATATACTGTATATATATATATATATATACAGTATATATATGATAGATAGATACAATAAATTAATAGAACATTCGGTACAACAGGTACGATATATAGGCCTAGTTTGTGTTTTAGATCTGAATTAATCATGATCAAAAGTAATATAAAACCACGATGTTTGATAATTAGGTTGCGAAAATAATAATGTCCAGATAAATACTGTATATATATGGCCGATATCTCTTACTACAGTAGATCCCTTCCTCCTCCCTCCCTCCCTCCCTTATTTCCACATCACTTCCCTCCCTCCCTTGTTCCCTCCCTCTTACCCCCCTATCTCTCTCTCTCACCCCCCTACCCCTACCCCCCTCTCTCTCTCTCTCTCTTCTTTTCCTCCTTTATCCCTTTAATTCTCCACGTATAGTTTTGATCATCACCATCCTTCCCTTTCCCCATACTGTGTTATACCATTTTCTTGTCCTCTCCCTTTTCTTTTCTTTCTTCTTATGGCTCTATCCCACCTTTACCTTTGCATACCTTTAGATGTGTTCGCCGCTCTTCTAGCGGCACCAAGGAGCGCGAC
>CM064504.1:17556596-17563519 GCA_032716605.1 Paralithodes platypus
GGAGTTAATGATACGAAAGGCCTTCCTTTCAACTTTGTCTAGGAGCGCGTGTGGGAGGAACCTCCCCACACATGTGAACAATACTCAATACAAGGGCGCACTATGCCCCTGTAACAGAGCAAGAAGGCTGTGCATGGGAAAAGTACCCCCTAATGCGGTTGAGCACACCCAGCTTCTGGGAGGCTGCCTTAGCAAGACTGTAATATGGTTCCTTTCAATGAGAGCAGAAGAAAAAGAGACACCAATAATGAAAGATGAGGTTGATTTTGTATTGTTGAAGAATAAGGGATATCCGCAGATCCTGACGGGTAGATAGATTATAAATTGGGTTTTGGAAGCATTAAAGTTAACAAGGTTTTCTCTGCCCCAATTGGAAATAGTATTTAGATCAGAATTTAAGAGTTCTATGCTTCATTACGTTTGTCGTTGAGGGATTGCTGGCTGGGGCGTTCTGAAAAACTAATGGAGTAGTGTAAGGTTGAGTCGTCTGCGTATGAATGGATGGGAATTAAGGTACAGTTAAGGAGATCATTTATAAAAATTAGAAAGAGAATAGGAGATAGGACAGAGCCCTGAGGAACACCGGAGTTTATAGGGTGAGGAAGTGACAATGGCCGTCCACAACCGCGGCTATGGAACGGCCGGAAAGGAAATTAGAGACAAAGGCACAGATAGGATAAAACCGAAGGAGGTGTTTAGAAATTAAAGATTTATGCCAGACTCTATCGAAGGCTTTCGATATGTCTAGTGCAATAGAAAAGTCTCACCGAAGTCCCGGAGGAGGACCAAGAGTTAGTAAGATAGAAAAGATCACACAGTAGAGCGACCCTAAGGAAGCCATACTGGCGATCTGAGCAGATTATGAGAAGAGAAATGCTTAAGAAATTTGGAAAGCAAATAGTTTCAAAAACTTTAGAAAGACAAGAGATAAGAGCAATTGGACGATAACTTGGAGGGTTTGAGAGGCGGTCACCCTTCTTTGGTACCGGTTGAATGTGAGTCAAACTTCCAGCATGAAGGGAAGACGTTAGAGGATAGACAGAGACGAAAGAGTTTGCCTAGGCAGGGAGTCTGTGTGTGTGTGTGTGAGATAGATATATAATGTGTGTGTGTGTGTGTGTGAGATAGATATATAATGTGTGTGTGTGTGTGTGGGATAGATATATAATTTGTGTGTGTGTGAGAGATAGATATATAATGTGTGTGTGTGTGTGTGTGTGTGAGATAGATATATAATGTGTGTGTGTGTGTGAGATAGATATATAATGTGTGTGTGTGTGAGATAAATATATAATGTTGGTGTGTGTGTGTGTGTGTGAGATAGATATTAATGTGTGTGTGTGTGTGTGAGATAGATATATAATGTGTGTGTGTGAGATAGATATATAATGTGTGTGTGTGTGAGATAGATATATAATGTGTGTGTGTGTGTGTGTGTGTGAGATAGATATATAATGTGTGTGTGTGTGTGAGATAGATATATAATGTGTGTGTGTGTGTGTGTGAGATAGATATATAATGTGTGTGTGTGTGAGATAGATATATAATGTGTGTGTGTGTGTGTGAGAGATATATAAATTGTGTGTGTGAGAGATATATAAATTGTGTGTGTGTGTGTGTGAGATAGATATATAATGTGTGTGTGTGTGTGAGATAGATATATAATGTGTGTGTGTGTGTGTGAGATAGATATATAATGTGTGTGTGTGTGTGAGATAGATATATAATGTGTGTGTGTGTGTGTGAGATAGATTTGGGAGCAGTAATAGGCACAGAAGAATGCAAGAGAGACTATGTGCGAAAAAAGGTAGCAGAGTGGGTAAAGGAAGTGAAAACCCTGGCAGACATTGCGAAATCTGAACCACATGCTGCATATACTGCCTTCACATATGGTGTTAAGCACAGATGGACCTTTCTTATGAGAACAGTGCCTGGTATTAGACAGATGCTCCAACCGCTTGAAGAAGCAATCAGAGGAACATTCATACCGGCCCTAACAGAGATGAAAGGCGTCACGCAAGAGCTAAGAGATCTATTAGCTCTTCCGCCAAGGTTCGGAGGTATGGGGATCATAAACCCAGTGGAGGCGGCACTACATGAGAACCAAATTCCCTTAAACTTACTACGTCTCTGACAGAAAAAATACGGGAGCAAAATGAAAATGATGAGGTGGACGAAGAGGAACAACGAAATGCAAGACAGGAAATTACAAAGAGCAGAGAAGAGAGACAGAAACATAGCCTAGAACAAATTAATACCAGATGTAGGGAAGAACTGAAAATGAGAGTTGAGATGGCACAAGACACGGGGGCTTCAAATTGGCTCACATCATTACCAATAAAGGAGAAAGGCTTCAGCTTAAATAAACAAGAATTCAATGATGCCGTAGCCCTTGAGGTATGGGTGGCCAGTTTCGAACCTGCCGCTGAAATGTGCATGTGGTGAAATAAACAACTCAGACCACTGTATGACTTTAAGAAAGGAGGATTCATCTGTATCCGGCATGATAAGTACGAGACATCACTGCACAAATGCTGGACGAGGTGTGCCATGATGTCAGAATCGAACCGGAACTTCTGCCTATGGACGGACATCGCTTGGCCCACAATACTGCAAATACTTCAAATGAAGCAAGAGTGGACGTAAGTGCTCGAGGTTTTTGACGAGGGGACAACGGGCTTTTTTCGAAATCAGAATCTTCAACCCAAGAGCACAAACATATCGTGAGCGAGGACACAAGGCGGCATACTTGAGAAACGAAAGTGAGAAAAAACGCGCTTATGAAGAAAGAATGTTGAACAGGGATCAAGGAAGCTTTACTCCTCTGGTCTTCTCATCGTCGGGGTAGGGACCTTCTGCAAGTGTCTTCTATGCCAGATTAGCTGAACAAATATCGGAGAAAAAGCGCCAGCATAGAAGCCAAGTCATAACTTGGATGAGATGCCGGCTCTCTTTCTCTCTTCTCAGGTCTGCACTCCTATGTCTCAGGGTACAAGGTCCTCCCCGCTACAGAGGACAAGAGTGAGAGACTTGGACTTTGAAATGGTCATGGCGGAGGGACGAATTGGAGAACAACTAGGTTGATTGTAGGGAGGTACTGGTACAATAAGATAAACTACAATGTAACTAGAATAAGATAGATTGTACACCACTTTGTAACTGTCACCTTAATAAAAAAAAAAAAATGTGAGATAGATATATAATATGTGTGTGTGTGTGTGAGATAGATATATAATGTGTGTGTGTGTGTGTGAGATCTATATATAATGTTTTGTGTGTGTGTGTGAGATAGATATATAATGTGTGTGTGTGGTGAGATAGATATTATAATTGTGTGTGTGTGGTGTGAGATAGATATATAATGTGTGTGGTGTGTGTGTGTGTGAGATCGAGCTATATAATTTGTGTGGTGTGGTGTTTGTGAGATAAGAATATATAAGTGTGTGTGGGTGAGATAGATATATAATTGTTTGTGTGGGTGAGATAGATATATAATGTGTGTGTGTTCGTGTGTGAGATAGATATATAATGTGTGTGTGTGTGTGTAGATAGATAATATAATGTGTTGTGTGGGTGTGAGATAGATATATAATGTTGTGTGTGTGTGTATGTGTGTGTGTGAGATAGATATATAATGTGTGGTGTGTGTGTGTGAGATAGATTTGGGAGCAGTAATAGGCACAGAAGAATGCAAGAGAGACTATGTGCGAAAAAAGGTAGCAGAGTGGGTAAAGTGAAGTGTAAAACCCTGGGCAGACATTGGCGAATCTGAACCAACATGCTGCAATATACTGCCCTTCACATATGGTGTTAAGCACAGATGGACCTTTCTTATTAGAACAGTGCCTTGTATTAGACAGATGCTCCAACCGGCTTGAAGAAGCAATCAGAGGAAACATTCATTACCGGCCCTAACAGAGAATTTGAAGGCGTCACGCAAGAGCTAAGAGATTCCTATTAGCTCTTCCGCCACGGTTCGGAGGATTATGGGGATCATAAACCCATTGGAAGGCGGCACTACATGAGAAACCAAAATTCGCCTTAAACTTACTTACTTGCTCTTGACAGAAAAAATACGGGAGCAAAATGAAAAATGAATGGGAGTTGTGGAACGAAGAGGAACAACGAAATGCAAGACAGGAAATTACAAAGAGCAGAGAAGAGAGACAGAAACATAGCCTAGAACCCAATTAAGACCAGATGTAGGGAAAGAACTGAAAAATGAGAAGGTTGAGATGGCACCTAGGCGCACTGGGGCCTTCAAATTTGGCTCACAAAGTCATTACCAATAAAGGAGAAAGGCTTCAGCTTAAATAAACAAGAATTCAATGATGGCCGATAGCCCTTGAGGTATGGGGTGGCCAGTTTTCGAACTGCTGGCCGCTGAAAATGTGCATTGTGTTGAAATAAACAACTCAGACCACTTGTATGACTTGTAAGAAAGGAGGATTCATCTGTATCCGGCATGATGAGTACGGAGACCATCACTGCACAAATGCTGGACGAGGTGTGGCCATGAGGTCAGAATCGAACCGGAAACTTCTGCCTATTGGACGGACAGCGCTTGGCCTCCACAATACTGCAAATACTTCAAATTGAAAGCAAGAGTGGACGTACGTGCTCGAGTTTTTTGGACGAAGGGGACAACCGGGCTTTTTTCGACATCCAGGAAGCTTCTTCAACCCAAATAGAGCACAAACATATCGTGAGGCGAGGACACAGGCGGCATACTTGAGAAACGAAAGTGAGAAAAACGCGCGTATGAAGAAAGAATTTTGAACAGGGATCAAGGAAGCTTTACTCCTCTGGGCTTCCTCATCGTCCGGGAGGTATGGGACCGTTCTGCCAAGTGTCTTCTATGACCAGATTAGCTGAACCAATATCGGAGAAAAAGCGCCAGCATAGAAAGCCAAGTCATAACTTGGATGAGATGCCGGCTCGCTTTTTCTTCTCTCTATTCTCTCTTCCTCAGGTCTGCACTTTCCTATGTCTCAGGGTACAAGGTCCCTCCCCGCGCTACAGAGGACAATAGTGAGAGACTTGGACTTTGAAAATGGTCATAGGCGGAGGGACCGAATTTGGGAGCACAACTAGGGTTGATTGTAGGGAGGATACTAGGTACAATAAGATAACTACCATGTAACTAGAATAAGATAGATTGTATACACCACTTTGTCAACTGTCACCTTAATCAAAAAAAAAAAATGGTGAGATAGATATATAGCATATGTTGTTTGTGTGTGTGTGAGATAGATATATAATGTGTGTGTGTGTGTGAGATAGATATATAAGTGTTGTGTGTGTGTTGTGAGATAGAGCTATATAATGTGTGTGTGTGTGTGAGGCTAGATATATAATTGTGTGTGTGTGTGTGAGATAGATAGATGAGATGTGTGTGTGTGTGTGTGTGTGAGATAGATTCTAACTGTGTGTGTGTGTGTTTTGAGATCATAGATATATAATGATAGTGTGTGTGTGTGTGAGATAGATTAATAATAGTGTGTGTGTGTGTGAGATAGTGATTATATAATGTGTGTGTGTGTGTGTGTGAGAATTAGATATCGTAATGTGTGTGGTGTGTGTGTGAGATAGATATATAACTGTGTTTGTTTGTGTGAGATAGATATATCATGTGTGTGTGTTGTGTGTTTGTGTGGGGTGTGAGATAGATCTCTAATGATGTGTGTGTGTGAGATATATAATGTGTGTGTGTGTGTGTGTGAGATAGATATATAATTGTGTGTGAATGTGTGTGTGTGAGATAGATATATCTGTGTGTGTGTGTGTGGTGAGATAGCTATATACTGTGCTGTGTGTGTGTGTGGGTGAGATAGATATATCTTTGTGTGCTGGTGTGTGAGATAGATATACTTACAAAGGAGGTTAAGTCAAAGGAAATCACAGCAACAACATGTCTAGTGACTCTTCCCTAGGCTGCTTGTCCTCCAAAACACTGAGGATCAAGTGTCCCAAACAGTGGTTTAGAGTGGGTCAAGGGAACATTGGAAATGGGAACTACTGCCATGGAACTAATGTCCGTGGCAGTACTAGGAAGTTAGTAGGGAGACATATGGGTTAGTAACTGATGGGAGGATCAAAATAAAGTTATTCATTTACAAACTCAGTCAGCGCATCGCCGGTGTCTTGATGCGAGAGTTTGTCTAGGCGGCGTTTAAATGAATCAACAGTGCTGCCGTCTATAACCGTCCCTCGGGGAAGCCCATTCCACCAAGTTGACCAACTCGATTGAAGAAGAGAATTCTTAGATTCTCTGTGAGATTAAAAGATATTTACCAATAATTTTGCAAACCGTTTCCCCCGCGTGTAAATTAGATTGGTGTCGAATAGTGAAGTACTTACTACAGATTCAATATTGTCCGATGAACCTTTGATGATTTTGAACACTTGAATAATGTGTGTGGTGTGGTGAGATAGATAATAATTAATGTGTGTGTGTGTGAATGAGAGATAGATATATAATGTTTGTGTGTGTGTGAGAGATAGATATATCATGTGTGTACTTGTGAGATAGATATATAATATGTTTGTAGTGTGTGGTGTGTGTGTGGTGTGTGAGATAGATATATAACTGTGTTGTGTGTGTGTGAGGTATAGATATATAATGGTGTGTGTGTGTGTGAGAATAGATATATACGTGTGTGTTGTGTGTGTGATACGATGATAAGATAGTGTTTGTGTGTGGTGTGAGCGGGAGATAGATATATAATGTGTGTGTGTGTGTGTGTGAGATATATATGTAATGTGTGTGTGTGTGAGATAGATATATAATGTGTGTGTGTGTGTGTGTGAGATATATATATAATGTGTGTGTGTGGAGCATAGATAATATAAGGTGGGTTGGTGTGGTGTGGGAGATATATATATATGGGCTGTGTTTGGTGTGGATAGAGGATAGATTATAA